>CAUYRT010064088.1:0-27925 GCA_963574885.1 Lepilemur ruficaudatus | reverse complement strand
AAGTAGTCCAGAGAGTACATACATAGTGCTCCAACTGTATCTACGTACAACCAACACTCCATTTTAAGTGTACAATTAAATGATTTTCAGTGAATTTACCGAGGTGTACAGTTAATGACATGAATCAGTTTTTGAGGAATTTCTTTCTCCTATTGAGACCCCTAATTCCGCTCCCCAACTACTTTTCAAGCATATCCCACCCCTCCACAGTGCCCCCCCATTTTTCTATTTTTTTTTATAGATGGGGTCTCACTATGTTGCCCAGGCTGGTCTTGAACTCCTGGACTTAAGTGACCTTCCTGCCCTGACCTCTCAAAGTGTGGGGATTAGAGATGTGAGCCACCCATGCTCAGTGTCTCTCCTTTTTCAATATCATCTAGCATCAGATATAAAAAATGTGGAGATGAGAAGAGCTGAATTTAATTAGTAGACAGTAAAATTGCTCTGGACTCTTATTAAAAATTATTTTAAAATACCTAAATTTCCAATCAATTTACTTCTTTCTTACCCTATGACTTTGTTTCCCTAATAGTAATAGAAGTATTCTTGATTATAATTTCTATCATTTGTGATTAAGAATGAAATGTTTTCTGGAAATATTTACCTTGTTGAGAAAAGCAGGACACTAATTATGTTTAATCTATTAAATTAATCAAAATGACTGTTATTTCATTAAGAAATATTTACTGATGCCTGATTTACTATTTTTGAGATGCTTGATAGATCCAAAATTGTTATTAAAAAGTATCTCATTAGAACACTTTACACAATCTGAGAATAATATGATTTCTTTTTACCATCATCATACAGGTCATAGTATAACATCTCAAGGGGAAAAGGCTTTTGACCACTCCAAACACATTGGATTTAAAGAAGTCTTCAGATAGATAAATACTTTTTTAAACATACAATGTAGAAAATCAATAAAGAGAATGATATAATCATATATGACAGTGTTATAATTCTATACACAAGACAAACCAACAAACATAGAAACATAATACATGGAACATTTCACACATCTGTAAAGCAAATCAAATTGTTTCTGAATGGTAAAACTGATCAAAAATATTACTATGTACCTTGTGATACTAGCATTTCTAACAAAAATAAAGAGTAAAATTAAATTAAAATAGGGCACATGTGTCAAGGAGGATGCAGCAATAAATAAAAATAATTGAGTACTTTTGAAATACCAGTTTGTTCAATGAGGCATAAATCTGTTTACATAATTGTGAATAGTAACAATTCTTGTTCCCTGAAAACTAACCTAGTTTTTCTAGAAGTCATTGATAATTTTTATTTACTTCAGTATCCATATCTCCCTGAAAGTTTACACAGGTTTTATATCAACATACATATGTATATACAAATTGATTATGTATGTTTATGTGTAAATTAATTATTAATTATATGTAAATTAATTATTTATATGTAAAATAAGTAGAGAAATGACATTTCCTTAATGAAAGGAACTCTATTATAATATTTTTGACAAGGTAGCCCAGAGACAATCCAGTAATTTTTCCATCTATTATAACTGTTCTCATAACAGTCTGTAGTAACAGAATTAAAGTGCCATCATTAACCAGTTTTACAGCAATAATTTTGAGTTAATTTATTTATTTGACTTTGATGTTTATTTAGCCTTCCTAACATATTAGGATAGAAGTTATTTTTTTCTTCAGTTAATTTCTGTTTGAAGTTGAATCCTGTAGAGAGCCTATGAGAGGTATTAATGGAGTTGTATTAATATCTTCTTTCTGGTTTTTCAATTGATAAACTTTAGAGATATATGATATATAATATAATATGTTTTTCCCCTGAATTCTTCCCTATACTAATTCATAATGTATATTTTTAGGTACTATTTGTTTCCCTGAAAATTTATTTGTTTAATTGATTTTTAAAGTGCCTTGACAGTAATGTCCAAGAAGTTAAATATTTCAACCAAAAAAAGAGTGTATCATAGTCCTAAAAATTTTTGAAATATTTACAGAAGCAGCCATATTAGAGCCATGAATAGAGGTTTATCTTAAATGAAACACTAAATACATTACAGAAAAAATAAAAATAAATCTAATGAAAAAGATATGCTTTTAGGCTCATTTGCATAAACATCCTGTAGCTATTCCTTAGTTTATACCATCATCACAATTGATTCTGAAAATTGATTAAAAGAGAATTTCTACATGGTCATTCAGGAAGCCAGAATGACTAGATCAACCATGCTAGTCTTCAGAATTTTGAGGCAATCTATCAGACAGTCATAACTTATACTTTGGCTTCTAAATTTTCACATCTGGATGGACCTGGAATACATAACTCTCTGACAGCAATTCAGAGTTCTGAATATGGATTTTTTTCAACCACAGTTCGTGCACTGGAAATTCAGCCCATGTCTGCTTCGTGAATCTTTCTATTTCTGCAGGATAGGCACACAGAAGACTAGAAAAATTGTAGGATTTCAAGGGACCAGAATTAAAACACCTTTTAGGAGTGCAGCAAAAAATAAACAGCTGAAAGAAATAGCCTGAAAGAAGACTGAAATTGTTGGGCAGATATTTCAGCAGTTGCAAGATGCTGGTGAGTTCAAGACCCACCAATATAAAGAGGCTGAGTAAACACTTAAAGCTTTCCTTTGAAACCCCAGAGGGACATGCCTTAGGGCTAAGGACAACACCTTACAATTAAGAGCAACATTATAAGAGACTCAACCCAACAAAGTCTAAAATGAAGGGTCTACTGGGTTACAATGCTTTGTCACTAATTATACACTTGGTAGAAGAAAACTCAATCCTCTTTAGTAGAAATTGAGAGAATGTAGCATACTTTCAGAAATGTTCAGTATATAAACATAAAGTACCAGACAAATAAAGAAGCAAGAAAATGTGACACAAAATTGAGGGGCAGGGGGAAGAATGAATAGAGGGAGATGCACAGATGAGATGGATGTGTAATTAGCAGATATGTACTTTAAAATAATTATGATACATATGTTAAAGAATCTCAAGAAAAGATGAATATAATGAGGAAGACATAGCAAACTTCAAGAAACATGAAGTATCTGAAAAAGAATCGAACAGAAAACTTAGTTCTGAAAATTATAATATCTGAATTTTTAAAAACATCATTACGTAGGATTAACAAAAGATTAAACATCAGAAAGAATGGTTTGTTGAATTAGAAGACAGGTGAGTAAAAATTTTCCAAACTTAAGCATAGAGAAAATAAAAGATTTATAACAAATAAACAGAGCTTGATGATATGTGAGATGATAACATGTAACACTCCATATGTGTAATTATAGTTCCAGAAGGAATGAAGAAAAACAAAATGGGAAATCAAAATTTTGAAAAGAAATATTGCCTTAAAAAATTTCCTAATTTGGTGAAAAATATCAAAGCCCACCTACAAGAAGTTCACTAAAACCCAAGTAGTATAAATACAATAAAGGTCAAATCTAAACATATTATAGTCAAACAACTGAAAAAGAAGGGAAAAAGAAATTGTAAAAGCAGTCAGAAAAGAAAATACACACAATATGCAGAGAAACATTAACAAGAATGATGACTGACTTTTAATCATAAATTACTTTTAATCAGAAGTCTACTTTAGACTTGAATTTCTACAAACAGGAGGAAATTTAAGTGTCCAAAGAAAAAAAACAATGCTTTCAAACTAGAATTCTATATTAAGTAAAATATTTCTCAAAAATGAAAGTAACATAATTCATTGCCAGTAAACCCCTACTATAAAGAATGCTAAAGGATCACTTCAGAAAGTAAAGACATGTCACTATGAATTTGAATCATAAGAAGGAATAAAGAGCATGGAAATGGTAAATATGTGGGTAAATATAGCCTATTTTTTTCTTTTCTTAATCTCATTAACATTCAGTTGATTTGTTAAAGAAAAGGAAGACAATGTACTGTATGACATAACTTATGTAAAAGTAGCATATATGACAAAAATAGGAAGAAGATTAGGAGTGGGTGAATTGGATTGACAAACTGAATTGAAAATTTATATAGAAATCCAAAACGGCCAAACATTATTGAAAAAGAATAAAGTTGGAGTACTTATATTACTTATTTTAAGATTTACTGTAAAGATACAATATTCAATGTGGTACCTACAAAAAGACATATAGACCATTGGGACATACCACAGTTCATACATAAATCCATAAATAGATGGTTATTTGATCTTCAATAGTGGTGCCATGGTAGTCTCATGGTCAGTAAAGGGTAACAGAATAATTGATTTGGAGAATTGTTAAACACATTTAACTGCTGTGTTAGAGCAACCAAATATCTGTCTAAAAGAACATGTACCTGAACCTGACCTCATGCTATATATAACAGCTTTTGCTGTTTCCCACAAGTTTTGATAAGTTGTGTCTCTGTTATCAGTTGAAAGAAATTCTTGATTTCCCTTTGTATTTCCTCCTTGACCCAATAGATATTCAGCAAAAGATTGTTTGGTTTCCATGACTTTGTGACATGGTGAATATTTCTGTTGGAATTGAACTCTAATTTTATACCACTATGGTCAGAGATGATACATGGTATAATTTCTATTTTTTTGAATCTATTAAGTTTTGATTTGTGGCATAGTATGTGATTAATTTTGGAGAAAGTTCCATGTTCTGATGAGAAGAATGTAAACTTGGCTTTATGTGGGTGGAATGTTCAGTAGAGATCTCTCAGACCCTTTTTTCTAGAGCTCTGTTTAAGTCCATTATTTCTCTGATTATTTTCTGTTTGGAGGCTCTGTCCAGTTCATTCAGTGGGTTGTTGAAGTCCCCAGCTGCTATGGCATTATTGTTTATCATGCTATTTAGGTCAGACAAGTTTTGCTTTATGTAACTAGGTGGTCCTGCATTGGATGCACAAATATTAAGAATTGTTAAATCTTCTTGTTGGATCTTCCCTTTCACCATTATATAGTGGGCATCTTTGTCCTTTTTCACTGTTGGTATTTTAAAGCTTTTATTTTCTGAAAATAGTATAGCTACCCCTGCTCTCTTTTGACTTCCATTTGCCTGGATGATAGTTTTTCATCCCTTGACCTGAAGCTGGAAGGCATCTTTGTGGGTTAGATTCATTTCCTGTAGACAGCAGATACTAGGCTTATGGATTTTTATCTACTCTGCCAGTCTATGTGTCTTCAGAGGACAGTTTCAGCCATTCACATTTATTGAGAGTATTGAAATTTGAGGTAATTTTCCATTCATATTGTTGGGTGAAATCCTGTTTTGTTTTACTCCTTGAGCCATCATGAAGACCAAGTTCTAGCCTTTAACTCTTGAATGATTTTACTTCAAAGAGTGTATATTGCACTGTTTGGTTTGTAATGCAGGTCTAAGTACTTCCTGTAGGGCTGGTCTGGTCTTTGCAAATTCCATCAGTGATTGCTTGTCTGGGAAGGACTTTATTTCTCCCTCGTAGATGAAAATTTATTTTACCACATAAAAAATTCTAGGTTGGACTTTATTCTGTTTTAGAAGATTAAGGATAGGCACTGAATCCCTACTGGCTTATAAAGTTTCAGTTGAGAAATCTGCAGTTAGTCTGATAGGTTTTCCTTTGTAGTTTATTTGTCACATTCATCTCACTGCTCGGAGAATTGCTTACTTCATGTTTTGATCAGCCTAATAACTACGTGACTTGGTGATTGCCTTTTCATGTGGAGTCTCCCAGGAGTTCTGCATGCTTCTGGTATCTGCATATCAAGATTTCTGGCCAGGCCCAACATATTTTCCTCCAGTATTCCATGAAAGATATCTTCCAGCCCTTGGCTTCTTTACATTGTCCCACATTTCTTGTATGTTTTGGTCTTGTCTCTTGTTTCTGTGTTCTTTTTCTTCTTCTGATCTGTTTAGCACATAGGCATTATCTTCAAGCTCTGAGGTTCTTTCCTCTGCATGATCCATTCTATTCTTCAGGATTTCCACTGTATTTTGAAGTTCCTTGAATGCCTCCTTCCTTGCCAAGATATCTGTTTGGTTTTTCTGTAGTATTTCAGTTTCTTTGGAGAATTTTTCATTCATTTCTGGGATTGTTCTTGTGGTTTCTTTATGTTGGAATTCAATTTTCTCTTCAATTCTATTGAGTTTTCTTACAATCAATATTCATAATTCTTCCTCTGTCATTATAATTGTATTATGTAAGTTGGTATCAATTGAAGGAGATCGAATATTTTCTTTTGGAGGTGATTTTTTTTCTGTGATCTTTCATGTTTCCTGTGTTCTTTCACTGATTCTTTCTCATCAGGCTACTTTGTCAAGGACTAGGGGTGCTCAGACTGGTTTGTGGACTTAATTCTGGGACTCTAAAGGGATGTTCCTTGGCAGAGCTGAGGAAATGTGCTCTGGTCCTGTATTGTCTTAGAGTAGTTTTAGCCTTTTGGGTTATCTCTGACCTGTTGTCTTAACCTCCTGCTTACTGACATTAATGAGTTTGGATCCCTTGCTTAGACTTCCAGGAGTTGGATCACTCTTGTGTGTGTGACTCCACTGTCAACCACCAGTTTGAGATGGAAGGCAGTGTGTTGGGCTGTGAGTTTACTCTCTCTTTTGTTGTTTGTAGTTTGCATGGAGGAGTTGGTTTTCAAGGTATTCCAATACCTTTGTATTGAGATCTAAACCCCCAAATGGGATATACAGGTGCCTCAGTCTTTGGGGAATTTCATTCCACTCCCAGAGATTACTTGAGCCCTGTTACCACTTTAGGTGGGGTGAGAAGAGCAACAGGTACTGGTGAGCCTAAGAGTGTATACTTCAGAGGTTGCTTGATCTGCAGCTAGGGGGAGCTGCTAATATGTTATTCAGGGCTCTTTTGCCACTCTTACTGAGCAGCTCCTGATAGGGGGTGTCAGTTGGTGCAATTGCTAAGGACTCTGGTCAAGAGTTTCCTTCCCAGACCACAAGCCCCTAAATTGGCAGCAGCTTGGGCACCAATGGTATGCCCTTGTGTTATGGTCTTATCATCTGACCAAAACCAACCTGCTGTACCAAGTCAGCAATCTGTCCCCTTTTACTTAGTTCCAGAGTTCCACAGATTCAAGCTAGTCATACAGGGAAAGGGACTTTTCTCCTTTCTCCCTGCCTTCAAGGGTTGAGTCTGTCCTGGCAAGCTGGAGGAGGGGCCTTGGCTGAGACTGCCACAAGTCCCAGCCCGGAAAACATCTTTTCTCATTTCTTCCCTCCTCCAAGGGCAGGGTCTGCCCTAGCAGAGGTGAAAATAACCCACTGGACTGGGAGAAGTGCACTTCCTGGGCTACCGGACATCTCAGCCCAGGAAGTGGCTACCCTCATTACTCCATTCCTCCAAGGCCAGTGTTTGTCTGGTTGGTATGAAGTGCACATATCAGGGCTGCTGGAGAATCCCTGCTTAAGGCCGCTGAGGGTCCCAGACCCGAATGTGGCCTGCCTCACTAATCTGCCCCTGCAGAGGCGGGTTCAGTCCCTTCAGTACAAAATACCAGTGACCTGGTCACAGCCATGGGCCTTCTGCAACCCTGGCTGGTCTCATCCCAGAAAGCAGCCTCCCTCGCCACTCCACCCTTCCAAGGGTGGGTCTGTCCCTTTCGAAGAAGGCACCGGTATAGAAGTCACAGCAAAGAGGTGACCACAGGTCTCAGCTTGAAAAGCGGCCTCTTTTGCTACTACACCCTTTCAGGGACAAGGTATGTCCCTTTGGTGCAAAGCAGCCCAGCGGCGGATATGAAGCAAAGGGGTGGTAGCGGTCCTGCCATAAAGCAAAGGGATGGTAGCAGTCCTGCCACGGGTTTCCACTCAAAAGGTGGCCTCTTTCACTACTCCGCCCAGGGGTGGAGTCTGTCCCTTTGGTGCAAAGCATCCTCTAAGGCGGGCTCTGTCCTTGTGACATGAAACGCAGGCAGCTGGGTAGGACGGGGGTTCCCCAAAACCACCTGGTGACTCAGCCAAAAAAGTAACCTCTCCCCCTTTTCCACCCCTTCAAAGGCAGAGCTTGAGCCATCAGCAGGAAAAGACCGGTGGAAGGGTTGGGAGAGAAAGTGGCTTCACTCATTACTCCCCTCCTCCAAGGTCAGGCCCTGCTCTGCTGGGCAGGGGCAGGGGCATTGCCTGAGTCTGTTACCTGGGCAACATGCCCCAGTGATTTTAGGCTATAGACACCCAAAGTTGTGGCTGCCCACCCACTGAGAACTATTGCTGGAGGTGACTGCATGGCGGGTAGCAAGGCTGGGTTTGGCATGCTGTCTCTGAGCTGCCTGCTGAGCCCACTGCTTCCCTAACACACTGACTCACTACTGATCAGTAGGAGGGATCTGTACTCTGTCCCACCCTATGCCAGCCAAATCTTCAGCAATTTCTGAGGGCAGAGCCTCTTTTATGGTGTCCATTTCCCTTGTTCTGGTCCTGGCACCTCCTGAAGTGAGAAGCCTGTCTCTAAGCTCTCTTCTGTGTAACCGGGAAGTGTCCATTCAGACCAGTCCCTCCCCTGCCCAAAGCAGACCCAGTACAATGCACAGGGAAGTTCAAAATGTTTCCCCCTCCTGTCTCTACTCCACACAGCCTGTTGGCCTGTGCTACCACTTCGCACTGACTTTAGGCACTTTCCTGCATGCATGGGTGTGGAGGTCGGTGGAGGAAGAGTCATCCTCCTGTGGGTCAGATTGCACAGCCCTGGCTGGCCAACGAGCACAGCTGTCCCACGCTCTATTCCCTATTGTATATCTCACACTCTTCAGACTTTGCCATCGATTCTCCAATTCACCTTTTTTATTTTTTTCCCCAACGCTGCTTGTCTTTCGTTGTTTCTCTGTAGATTCATGAAGCTGATCCTGTGGGAGAGTGATTCACTCACGTGTAGTTGTCCGCATTTTTCACCTCCTACTCTGGGAGCAGAGAGTCAGGAAGTCACCCCTAATCTGCCATTTTTCCTACCCCTGTTTAAAATCCTTTTATATAAAATCCTTTTATATACTAACTGACATAATTCTTACACAAGGCTTTGAATTATAATCTTTAAATATAAGGAAAATGAGGCACAGAGAACTTTAGTAACTTTCTAGAGAGTACACGGAGCAGCAGAACTGGTACTTGAATTCAAGAAGTATGACTCTAAACCCCATTAAAATGATTAAGCTCTGGGATCTATGTGTATTAATAATTATAATTCATAGGTCACTGAATTCACAAATCTTGCTGCATATCAGCCTCCCCTTAAGAAGAGTAAAAAATATTGCTTTCTGTCATTTCTGAAGCGAGACCTGGAAAATATGTTTTTCTACAGAAGCTTCTTGGGTAATTATAAGGATGAGTTCAGAAACATGACTTGGGTAATTTCAAAAGTTTCCTCAGCACCAGAATTTCCTATTAACAGTACCAGTATTCTCCCTCTCATTCAAAGGAGAGAATGCATTTTTTTTAGAGGGAAAGGTGAATGACTTGGTTTAGAGTACAATTCTGGTCAATATAAAATGTTTGAAAAATGTATTTTTTTATTTGGGCCTAGAGTGTATATTATCCCTAAAATCTCTTCCATTGGCATATGTTCCATTTTTTTAACTTGTCTGAAGTTGGCCCTTTATATTAATAAAATGTAAGTTGTCACTCTAGCCCTTTTTTTTTTGTTGCACACTGAATGACTGACATAGCTTCCAAACCATTTCCTCTACCTTAATATCTTCCCTCTTTCTCTTTGATCAAATACCTTTTAATCTGGTTTCTATTTTGAAAACATTGTTTCAATTTTATCAATATTGGTGGGGCTCAGAGCATGATTTCCCAAGGTATGGCTCCTTGACATGCTGAATACTTTGAACTGAAAGACACTGGAAGATATCAGAAGCAATGTCTCTCTGACTTTCTCCCATCTTCCTGTCTCCCACCCCTCTTGCTCCCCTGAAGATAAAGAACCAGAATTTGCTTCTCCAAGGTGGGTCTAGAAACTAGAAACTTTCTCCTACAAAGCAAGACACAGAGCCTAGAAAGGTCACTCTCTCCCTTCTCCCTTGAAGACCATAATTCTAAAGGGGTCCTTTCTCATTATCCAGAGAGTCCAAAAAGGATCTGAACAGACAGGCCTTGCTGGGTTTCCCCCTCAGTCTATTAACATTAGATCATACCCTTTTTGCCCAGTCACATTTCTACATGGTTGTTCATTCTTCATCAAACCTAAGCATAAAAATAGGCAGTTTTTCCTGGACCTTTAGGTCTTTATTTCTGAAGCCTTCTATGTTGCATAAAATTTTGATTAAATAAATTTTTTATGCTTTTCTCCTGCTGGCTTTTGTTATAGGGGTGTCGGCTGTGGCCCTTATGTCAGGTGAGGAAAGGCATCACACTTTTTGGGTCTATAATATCTTGTTGGAAAACTTATTATAAACAAACAATAAAGCTTACTATAATACTCCTCGTCAATTCAATTAAATCCAACCCATTAGTTTGATGAAGATATCCACCTGCTCTTTTGGGTAGTATTCAATACTCTAAAGATATGAGATTTACCAGCAATGAGAATATTACTTTTTTAACACTTTCAGAGTATTTGTTTGTTAATTGATTTGTACAATGGAGAATAAAATAATTGTTTGTTTTAAATAGATATTCATTTTACTGTCCTATTTTATTAATTTGTAAATAGCTGACAATATACATTTTTATTGCTTTCAACTTTGTTGCCTTTTTTGACGTTTTCTGTAAGCCACAAGGAAATTGTTTAAGAAAAACTGTGAGTCTTTCTTTCCCACTGTGATTTCAAAGTATGATTATTCTTAAAATGATGGAAACAATAGCACATTCCTTCTGAGAAAAAGCTTGTTCAAATGAGTATGTTGGCCAAACTTCATTTTCATTTGTATTGAGCTGTAAATATTCATTGAAATTCTTCATTTCTATTTAGAAATGGAATATCTTCAACCAGAAAACCTTTATGGTTTTTCAAATTGTTTCTGAAAAATGTTCTTTCATAATGATGGCATAACTCATAAAGGCCTTTTGACCTCAGCTTTTAAGTTATTTACATTGTCTAGTTTAAAACCACACACTTTAGGAAGGATGTAAAAAGCTAAGTAACTTGCTATCCTAATGTTAAAAAGCAACATCTTCCCAGCAAAGGTTATTTCCTCTGTGCTTTTATTTCCAGTAATGCTTTCTTTATTTGTATCACATTATTGAAACTGAACTTCATTTACACAAATAGATCATAAAAATAAAAGAAAAATTTTGCTCTATATTGTATAATATATTATGCAAATGAAATATGCTACATTATGCATTTTTGTGTAAGGAGAGGCATAATTTTGGATTTTTTAATGAAAGTTTAAATTTATGGTATATAAGTGATGGCTTTTAACTTTTAAATTTTTAAAATGTTTTTAACCCCCAATTATAAAAAAATGTATAAAAAATTATAAAAAAATGTACCCACAAAAGAGATTTTAATTTCTGGGAATATGGAAAACAAACTATCAAAGTGATGTAAACTTTTATTATTATATTTTTTTATTTTTTTTTATTTCAGCATATTATGGGGGTACAAATGTTAAGGTTACATACATTGCCCTATTATTATTAGCTATTAATCTGTATTTTAATAGCTTTCTGTAAGTATTTTCAAATGGAAATGACTGGGAAAACATGAAGGATAAGATTTTCATGCTTTAGAAAGCAAAGAATATTCTATTTACTGATGTATTGCTCTCATACAGATGAGAACATGATGATGATTTTAAAGTCTTTGTTTACCTAAACATGGATACTGAAAATATCTTGTAAGAGAAGTTATTTATATTATTCACCTATCTTCTAAAAAAAAAGTCTCATATTTTTTCCACTAAGACTCCTCTCAAATTTAATTAACATACTTCTTAGAGGATAACAGATTTCACAGTACTGGGCAACTAGTCAGAACTTATTAATGATCCCTAAATTTCTTAAGTACTCTGTGTATGAAGAATATCAGGCATGTAGATAAATGTTCGATCACAATTTTTTTAATTAAATTTATATAGCAAGGCCTCTACAATTAGGCAGCTTCTAATTTATGTGATTAACACTGACATCCATATAAAATAGCAAAATTCCGATAATGTATAATTCCTAAACTGATTCATATAAACTATAAACACTACACTAATACAGAGAATGGATAATTGTTAAGTCACAAAAATATTTCATACAGGAGCTGGGAACTGCAGAAAATAGTTACTTAATAGAAATTGGCCATTAGTCTGTCTTCTTCTTTTTTTTCTTTATTGAAGTATACTTTACATATCATGCCTTAACTCCATTTTAAGTGTACAATTAAATGATTTTTCAATGAATTTACCCAGGTGTACAGTTAATCACATAAATCAGTTTTAGAGGATTTCCTTTCCCCTATAGTCTGTCTTCTTTTGAAAAATTTCTGTTCATGTCCTTTGCCCACTTTTTAATAGGGTTGTTTGATTTTTTCTTATTAATTTTTCAGAATTTTATACAGATTATAGTTAATCAGCACTTTATCAAATATGTAGCAAAAACAATATGTGTAATCAAAGTGTTTGTACCCCCATAATGTTCTGAAATAAAAAAAGAGGTCATAGGGAATATTATGAAATGGCAATAAATTTAAAAAGCCAATAAATTTGACAATCTGTCTGTAAAAAATAGAAATTGGAGGAGAAAAAAATGGAGTAAAGTTAGCCTCCTGGATTCCTGCTCCCAGAGAAAGAGGCATAGATCTAGATCTGCTACACATGAGTGGATGGCTCTCCCGTAAGAACAACATTGTGAATCAGGAGAGAATCAACATGGGACACACAAAACAGGAAAAAAAGGTGAACGGGGTATAGGATCATGAAATCTGGAGAAGGAGAGACAAACAATAGAGAATAAACATCAAAAACAACAACTCACTGGATGGGCTCAATAGTATAGTTGACATAACAGAGGATAGAATCAATGAATTAGCAAAAAGATCAATATAATTTACCTAATCTTAGGTTTACCTAATCTAACCTAGCAACAAAGAGGAAAGAGACAGGGGAAAATAAAACCTTGGGGATCTATGTGACAATAATAAAAGGTCTAACATCTATATCTTCTGATTCCTAGAAGCTCTTGCTGGAAAATTTTACTAAACATTTAAAGAACAATTAGCAAAATTCTGGACAATGTCTTCCAGGAAACGGAAAATAAAGGAATATTTCCCAACTCATTTTATGAGGTCAGTATAGCCTGATATACAATAAAAATTAGATACACAGTATTAAAAAAGATAAAATTACAGGCCAGTATATTTCATAAAGGTTGACACAAAAATACTCAACAAAACATGAGCATATAGAATCCAGGACCATATAAAAAGAATTATACCTTACAACCAAGTGGAAATTGAGGGCTCCAAGGCTGGTTGAATATTCAGTAATCATCAGTATAATTAATAATATGAATAGGCTAAAAGCTGTACAGGCTTTATTAATGTTGAAAACTCTGTTTTCCTTATATGACTGAGAACAAGGAAAGGATGTCTGCTGTCACCACTCATATTAAACATAAGTAAGTACTGGAAGTCCTAGCCTGCAAAATAAGGCGAGAAAACAAAATAAAAAACAGGCAGATCAGAAAGGAAGAAATAAAACCGTTTTCATTTGTAGAAGATATGATCATTTATATAGACAATCTTAAGACTCTTTTAAAAAATACCCTACTAGCAGTAATGAGTGTGTTCAAAAATATGGCAGAACACAGGATTAACAAATAAAAATCAATCACATTTTTTTACAAAACAACTTTATTGAAGTATAATTTATATACCATGCAATTAATCCATTTTAAGTGTAAAATTAAATGATTATCAGTAAATTTACCAAGTTGTACAGCTATTCACATTTTTTAAGAAAATAAGCTGTTTTTTATTAAAGCAAATTTTAGAGTACTTATAAAATATTGTTCATCATAAATAAAATGTTATCTAGCACAATGGGAGAGGATATAAAAATGTAAGAAAGGAAGAAATCAACTTTAAGAATAATAGTCTCACCACCCCCAAAAAAGATAAAAAGGAAGGACTCCTTGGGTTACATACACTTTACAGATTAATAACTTTATCTAATCCTTTTAGATAATGGATATACATCTATAGGAGCTTTGAAATTATAAGAAGCAAATTCTTAATAAAATGAAAAATAATTATCCTATCTAATACAAACATTGAAAATGACAATAAAAGTACACTTGCTAAATACACACATACATATTACAATTCTTAGCCAAAATAATAATGGAGTTATAAACCATAAGTATCAAAATGTCATAGTTATCATTCAGTAAGTATTAATTAAGGATGATAAATCAAGGAAATAGTCTGCTTTTATGTAGTACAAGTGAGGATATTGGAAAAAATGAAAGTATATGGCGTGTAGCCACACCCCCAAATCACTCTATTTGTCTGGACCTAGACTTGAGGTTAAAGGCATGTTATTCAATATCTTGGCCCTTCTCAAGCATGGAGTTAAAGTTTAGAGGACATGATAGGATCATCCCAATAATACATTTATTTTTTTCTTCAAATGTTACTTTATTTATACTTTTTAAATTTTTATTGCGCTTCACTTTATTGCCTTTCACAGATATTGCATATTGTACAAATTGAAAATTTGTAGCAATCCTGCCTTGAACAAGCCTATTGGTGCCATTTTTCAAACAGCATGTGTTCACTTTGTGTCTCTGTGTCACATATTGGTAATTCTTGCAATATTTCAAAATTTTTCATTATTATTACGTCTGTTATGGTGATTTGTAACAATAATTTTTTAAATTTCAGAGTATTATGGGGGTACAAATTCTTTGTTACATAAAGAATTTGTGCCTTCGCACTGCCTGAGTCAAAGCTGCAAGCATGCCCAACCCCCAGACAGCATGCGCCACCCCTCCCCCCACCTGCCCAACACATGATGAATGTTTCTTCCATATGTGCACATAAGTTTTGATCAATTAGTACTCACCCAAATGATGAGTACATGCAGTTCTTGTTTTTACATTCTTATGATACTTCACTTAGGATATTGGGCTCCAGCTCCATCCAAGATAATATAAGAGGTATTAATTCAGCATTTTTTTATGGCTGAGTAAAGCTCCATGGTACACATATACCACATTTTATTAATCCATTCATGGATTAATGGGCACTTGGGTTGTTTCAACGTCTGTGCAACTGTGACTTATACTGCTAGAAACATTCAAGTGCAGATGTCTTTTCTATAGAATGTATTTTTTTCCTTTGAGTAGACAGATACCCAGTGTGGTTGGGACATTAGAGTGCTTCTATCACATTTTTAAATATTAGCAATAAACACATAAAAATTGATGTTAAAATATAAAATCAGTTTTATGGTTTTAATTATGTATTTAATTTCTTAGAAATTAAATATTTAGATATAAAACTAATGAAACTGCTATAGTATCTGCATACTGATTACTACAAAATGCTAATGAAAGAAATAAAAGAAAATCTAAACAAATGGACAGGCATACCATGTTCATACATTGAATGACTCAATATAGTAAAGGTATCAATTCTCCACAAGTAGATCAATAGATACAACATAATTTCAAACAAAATCCCACCAAGACTTTTTAGAGCTATGTAGACAACTACAGACAAGCTTATTTAAAAGGTTTCTGAAAAAGTGGAAGAACACAATAGATAAAATAATTTTAAAAAATATGAAGTGGAAGCATTCACACTATCTGTTATTAAGATGTATATATAGTGACAGTAGTCCAGACAGTCTGACACTGGTGGAGGCACATAGAATAGTGAGTCTACTAACATATTCACAGACACTGATATCTGACAAAGTCACAAAAGTTATTTAGTGGAAGAAGGAAGGACGGTTTTTTTAATACTGGTTATGGAAAAATTGGACATTGATATACAAAAAAAAGTGAATATTGACTTGAGCCTCACATACTATGCAAAGATCAACTCAAAGAGAGTTATAAAACCTAAATGTGAATGGTATAATCCTTTTCAAAAAATTCACAGGTAAAAAGCTTTGAAACCTGTGGTTAAGTGAAGAATTCTTAGACATGACACCTGTAGAGAAGAAAAAATCCCTTTTTCTTGCCCATTGACAGGCTTGTGGCTGAGGCCTCTATAACAAAAGTCAGATTAACAAGAGAAAAGCATACAAATTTATTTAATATAACTTTTGCATGACACAGGAGCCTTTATAAGGAAATGAAGACCCAATAAACAGTAAACTTGTCTATTTCTATGCTTAAGTTTGATGAAGAGTAGACAGTTGTAGAAAAATATGACTAGAGAACAAAAAGGTATAATCTAATGGGAATAAGCTGGGGGAACTTAGCAAGGCCTGTTGGTTCTGATTCTTCTCAATGTCTCAGTGTCTTCAGAGATAAGGATATTCCTTTCCTCTGAGTATAGGAAAGGCATTTCTTGAATGAGAGGTTCTTTTGACCTGCTTCAGGGAAGAAGGATAGGAGAAGATCATACAGTGACCATCTTAGGTTTTATGACCTGCTTCTGGGGAGAAGGGGAAGGGGAAGGTGAGAATGACCTTCTTGTTTCTGCTGTTTTCTCAAACGTCAAGGATGCCATAGTTTGGGGTAACATGTCCCAAGCCCCATCACAACAATGGCGTGAATCATGAAAGAAAAAAATGATAAATTGAATCAAAATTCAAAATATGTGTTGTGATAAAGATCCTGACAACTGACAACAGAATGAAAAGTTAAGCTTACAGATTGGGAGAAAATAATTATGCAACACATATCTGGCAAAGGACTTGTATCTAGAAAATATGGAAAACTCTCAGAAATTAATAGTAAAAAACAAAATGAAATGATGCACTTAGAAAATGGGCAAAATACGTAAACAGATATATCACCCAAAAGAATATACAGATGGCATACTAAGCACATGAAAAGATATTTAACATCATTAGCCATCAGGGTAATACAAATTAAAACCACAACAAGATATTACTACATACCTGTCAGAATGCCTAAAAAAAAAAAAAAAGTCACAACCCCAAATGTGTATGAAGGTCCAGAGAAACTAGATAATTTGTACATTGCTGGCACAAATCTATAATATTATAGTCTACTTTCAAACGATTTGGCAGTTACTTTTAAAGCTAAACATGTAACTACGGTATGACTCAGCAATTGCACTCTTCAGCATTTATCATAGAGAAATCAAAATTTATATTTACACAAAAGCCTGCACAGGAATACTTATAGCAGCTTTATTCATAAGGGTCAAAAGCTGGAAAAAATTCTGATTTCCTTTAATGGGGAATTATTAAATAAATTGTGGCCATAAATACCATGAAATCCTACTCAGTAATAAAAAGAAACGAGCTGTTACACACAACTGAGCTGTTGTGTATAACAGCTGATACATAAAACTTAAACGAATCTCAAGGGAATTATGTTGATTAAATATCCCAATTCTAAAGGTTTATATACTGTATTAATTAATATATAATACTTTCTTGAAATTAAAAAATTATAGAGTTAAAAAGCAGATTTTAATTGCCAAATGTTAAAAAAGAGGAAGAAGGTATTTGGCTATGGATATAAAAGGGTAAAAGGAAGATTTCTTGAGGTGTTGGAACTGTTACGAATCTTGAGTGTTGTTATGGTCACACAAATATACACGTGATGCATTTACATAGAATTAAATACACACATGTTTAAACACACAAATGAGTGCATGTGAAAACAGTGACATCTGAATAAGTTTGGTTATGGTACCAATGCCAATTTTCTGCTTTTGAGAATTTACTACAATTATTTAATATGTTACTATTGAATAAAATGGAAGGACACGTGGAGTCTTTCCCTATTGTTTTGGCAACTTCCTATGAATCTATAATTATTTCAAAAAAAGAGGTAAAAAAGAAAGAGTCTTTATAAAAACTTATAAGCACAATGTCAGCACATTTATCACACCTAAAAATTAATGATATTTCCTTACTATCATCAAATTTCCTGTCAATATTCCAATTTCCAATTGTCCCCAAAATGTCTGACTCTCTTTCTTTCTCACTACACACAGACACACTTCAGTATATATTAATATTTTGAGTCATGATCAAAATAATGTAGATTCAATGCAATTGGTTTTGTTTCTTAAGCTTCTTTTAATCCACGGATTCTCCATTAAAAATGTTCCCATTACACTTTATTTGTTGAAGAATATAGATAATGCATGTAGTACAGTTTCTCATGGTCAGATTGCAACCCTGTGGTGATGTTTAATATGTTCCTCTGTCCTAATTCCTATAAATGGGTATATGGATCCAGAAGCTCGATAAGCTTTAAAAATTTTGTTTAAAAAAAAAATTTTTGTTTTGAGGGGGTCAGAGTTGACAGGAGCCAAGATTACTCCATGAACTATGTTTTCATCTAGAAGCATTGATATCTGGTTAGTTGTCTTTCTTTCTGTGATATTGGCACACACTGTCCAACCTAAATCTATTAATTCACCAGAAGATGCAAACTCAATCTGATCTCAAGAATTTGCAATTAACAACAAATGCATCTGTGCATTTTGTAAGGGCCTTCGCTAAGATTATAACTCTAGAGCTTGCTCTCTGCATCTGGGCAGCTGCCAGCATTAGGGTTTGTGGACAGAGAAGGAAAAACCTGGCTAGAGACCTCAGAAATTGCACCAATTGACTCCTGCCATCAGGATCAGCCTTCCAAGTTTGGGGAAAGAGCCCTAAATGACATTAACAGCTCCCCGTAGCAGCAGATGAAGCAACCATAGAAGCACACACACTCAGGCACCAGCTACAATCTATCTTGCCATTTTTCCCACCTTAAGGGACAAGAGGGTCCAAGTAAAATTTGGGAGTGGCAAGACCCTTGCCAAAGATTGGGGCATTCATATACCTCATCTAAGGAACCAGAGCCTATCACAGAGACATCAGATTGCCTCAATGACAGGCTCCTCATGCAAACTAAAATCAACAGCAGAGAGAGCAACTCCATAGCTTAACACAGTGCCTTCCATCTCAAGCTATCAGAGGGCAGTGGAATCATACACACAAGTGTGATCCCCCACCTGGGAGCTTAAGCTGGGAGACAAAACTCACTAATCTCCATTGGCACGAGGTAAAGATAACAGGTCAGATGTAACTCAACTTGCTAAAATACCTCTAAAACAATAGAGGACCAGTGCACTTCTCCCCAGTACTGTCAAGGAACAACCGTTAGGGACTTGGAGATAGGCCCATAAACCTGTGCCACCACCCTCAGTTCTTGACCAAGTAGCCTGATGACAAAGAATCAGCGAATGAATGCAGGGAACATGAAAGATCAGAGAGAAAAGTCACCCCTAAAATAGATCATTAGATCCTCAAAGATGGATAAGAACTTCAAAAAATGATTAAAATTACAGAGGAAGAATTCTGGATATGGATTGTAAGAAAACTCAGTTGAATTGAAGAGAAAATAGAAACCCAACAGAAAGAAGCCCCAAGAACAATACAGGAAACGAATAAAATATTCTCTAAAGAAATTGAAATATTACAAAAGAACCAAACAGAAATACTGGAAATGAAAGAGGCATTCAAGGAACTAAAAAACACCATGGAAAGCCATCAAAATAGGATGGATCATGCAGAGGAAAGAATCTCAGAGCTTGAAGATAATGCTTATGTGCTAAACATATCAGACGAAAAAGAACACAGAAGCAAGAGAAAAGAACAAAACATACAAGAAATGTGGGATTACATAAGGAAACCAGATTTAAGAATTATAAGCATCCAAGACAGAAAAGAAGAAAATATTCAAAGGCTGGAAAACATATTTCTTGGAATACTGAAGGAAAACCTGCCTGGCCTGGCCAGAAATCTAGACATTCAGGTACAAGAAGCACACAGAACTCCTGGGAGACTCAATGTGAATAGGCAATCACCACTACTAGGCATCTACCCAAAGGAAAAAAAAAGATATTCTACAATAAAGACATCTGCACCCGAATGTTCATGGCAGCACAATTTATAATTGCAAAATATGGAAACAACCCAAGTGCCTATCAATGCATGAGTGGATTAATAAAATGTGGTATATGTATATCATGGAGTACTACTCAAACACAAAAAACAATTGTGATCTAGCACCTCTTATATTGTTTTGGATAGAGTTTGAGCCTATTCTTCGATGTGAGGTATCACAAGAATGAAAACATAAGAACCACATGTACTCTCCATCAAATTGGTACTAACTGATCAACACTAAGGTGCTCATATTGTAGTAATATTCACTGGGTTCCAGTCAGGTAAGAGGGGGTTGGCGGGGGTAGGTAAAGTCACAGCTAATGGATGAAGACCACACTGTATGGGGGAAGGGCATGCATGTAGTCCTGGCTCTGGTGAGGCAAAGGCATTATATGTAACCAAAATGTTTGTTCCCCCATAATATTTGGAAATAAAAAAAAAAAGCTTATTTTGATTGTAGTGTGGAACAATTTCTGACTAGAATAAAGGCAGAAAGACAAGTAGGGAGGTGTTTTGTTTTGCTTTTCCATAATCCAGAAAAGATATGACGGTGGTTTAAAGTTTAGATAGTAGTAGTAAAACTTTTAAGAAAGGTTTAGGTTTCATAGTTTCTTAGAGTTGGAGTCTATAGTATGTTTTGACAGATTGGGCTTGAATATGAAGAAAGACAGGAATCAAAGATATTCTTTGATTCTGAGCATGAACAAATTGGTGAAAGATGATACCATTTATTGAAATGGGAAGCCTTCGAGAAAACAGCAGATTGGGTGGCGAACTGTGTGTGTGTGTATGTGTGTGCTCATGGGCTCACACATGCATGTGTGCATGTGTGTGTATATATATATAAGGTTGGAAAGTACTCTTTGAGATGCAGGGATCTACATTGAAATATTCAGTCAATGTTTGAGTGTTTATGCTAAATCTATGGGACTGTATAAAATTATTTAGAGAAAATTATTCATTTAAACAGAAGAAAACTAAAGAAAGGTCATTTGCAATCAACATTTAAATGGTAAGTGATGTAGGGGGAATATAAAACATTACAGGAGCCTAGAGTAAAAAAAAAAGTGTTTCTAGAATGAGAGAATGTTCAGTTGTATCAAATATTAAAAGGATAAGTAGAACACAAAAAATTCACCAGATGTTTACAAATGTACACTACTGGAAATTTTGAAAAGATCAGCCTCATTGGAATAGTGAATAGAGAATCAATATTGGTTTAAAGGAGAAAAAGAGAGAATCATTTTTCTATGAGTGTAGCTATAAAGGGTAGACATATATGTAGAGTATATTTGGAATGTAGGATATGTTCATGCAACTTTCTAGCAGGAAAAAAAGACATATATAACATAGAAATAAAGGGGTAAAGGTAATTATAGGAGTCAGGTAATATCTCATACTTTACAGAAACTTTGAGGATTCTCTTAAGATTTCCTTTTTGCATATAAATATATCGGGACTTTTAAGATTTGTCACTGCCAAGAATATAACTGCTCTTAGGAGGCCAGCAATCCAATTTCATTGATCTCGGCAACTACTAGTCAGATAATCATTTGTAGATCAACAATCTCTAGATTTATAGCCATATAAATTTGTCTTTGAATTTTTAATAGTAATGTCACACAAACACTACAGTAACCAACAATAACACATAATTCTTCAACACAAAATGTAATCTTAATTATAGTACTGTAAGAAATTAATTATAGTATTGTAAAAAATCAACACTAACTTTGCTAACTTTACTACTCCATGAAGTAATAAAAATGAAAATGTTAATCCTTTCATAAAAATCCCAATAAATGTGTTGACAAAAATTATTGCTCATTTTCACAATTGCAAGGACATAGAATCAACATAAGTGCCCATCAACAGAGGAGTGGATAAAGAAAATTTGGTATATGTACACCATGGAATAGTACTCAGCCATAAAAAAGAATGAAATAATGTATTTTACAGCAGCTTGGATGGAATCAGAGACCATTATCCTAAATGAAGTAATGAAGGAATAGAAAACTAAATACAACATGTTCTCGCTTATAAGTGGGAAATAGGCTATGAATACACAGGGACATACAGAGTGTTTTAATGTACATTGGAGACTTAGAAAGCCAGAGAGTAGGAGGGAGGTGAGGGAAGAAAAACTACCTACTGGGTGCAATATATACTATTTGGGTGATTGGTACACTAAAAACCCATATATTACCGCTATACAATTCTGCCATATAACAAAAAACCACTTGTACCACTACATCTATTCAAAAAAAATAATAAATAAAAATTAAAAAATTAAAATTTTTCTTCAATTTCTAAAAATATCTTTATGGTTAAAAAATATCCATATGCATATATGTAAATATATATTCATTTGGTTCTTATTTTTGTTATTTTAAATGGTATGCTTACTAATAAATTTCTGGATAGGTTAATCTTCATATGGATATGTACCTTTAAAAAATTCTGAGAGTTAAACATAACTAGGGTCACACAAGTGGAAGAAGATCATCATAGGGTAAAGGTGACAGATTGGCAAGCTAGAAATTTTTCCATCCCCTAGAAACCGAGGTTGTAGAGAAAATTAATATGTCAACATTCTTAAACATCAAATATTTTTACTCAGACTAGACCAGCTTCTCTTTGAGGTAAAATCTTCCTAATGTAAGCTTAGTGGAATTCTGGTACAGGGGATCTGTGTCCAAAGTACCAGGTATAAGTGCATACTTGTAAATATCTTGAACAATTTGATTAGACATCTTTATGTAATAGTAATGCTTTTGAAATTTATAATATCCTTTAACAAACTGTATAAAGGGCCCTGTGCCTTTGACCAAGTATACATAGCTATTCAGAATACTTTCCTGCAGGTTGACTCTAAAATAATGGATCTGATTGTATTATGCAGCTAGTACTTTGTTGGCTAACACAAAATTTTCTGTTGTTGTTTTCAGTCAAATGAAAGCACTTTTTTTGTTGTCAAATTGAGACTTAATTATCAATTCATTTTTATTAATTCAGTAGCTCAATCTGATATAAAGTTTTCATAGAAAACTTACTGTATTGTAAAGAGTACTGTTAGTACTCTTTATAATAAGCTGATCTATTCCTATCTTTCATTTATGGAGGTATGTGTTAGTTAAAAATATATAGTAGGAGAACACTCCCACCACTTTTTCCCTTTTTTATTTATAGGAATCTTTTATTGGAAGCATATATTCTTGTAATTCCTACTGTTCAATGATTCATGCTTTTATTTTCATTATCATAAAGAAAATGGCACTTTCTAAATTGTGGCAATGACAAAGTAAAAAAAAATAGCTAAATTAAAACTGGCTGTTGTTGACATGCATGGACAGAGTTCAAAGTCAGAGCAAAAATCCAATGGAAACCGACCAAAGGGCTAGTGTAAGTAGACTGAACTAATTAAAAGAGACACTAAAGAACAGCATTTTGAATTGCAGCTTGTTTGAATAATAAAACAATTATAAGAAGTGAACATCATTGGGGAGACATCTAATAATGGCTGAATGAAGCCATATCAATTAAACATAAAAGTAAAATTAAAAAAAATTCACATAAATAGTTCAAAGGGAAACATAATTCCTAAAACAGAGACGGGAGCGTAAATTATTAAGAATGACATTGACAAGTACCATATTATGCACTTTTGTCTTACTGTGAAATATTCACCTTGTTAACCCAATAAAATGGAATAACAAAAATGCTTTTGATTTCACCTCACATTCTTGATTACAACAATAAAATTCTCTCTCTAGGAAAGTGCTTTTAATGAGAAAAAATAATATCAATTAGGCAAGAATTGAGGTTAGTAAAATCCTAATTAATGGAATGCTGATGTCTTAAGAATCACTGCAGTTTTAATAAAGTTACTTTATCTCAATGGGAAAAAATGACTCATTATTTTAACTTTCTGGAATTCAATGTTTCATACAGTTTATATTAAGTGAAATATTTTTACTGTTGGGTTACCATCAGATTGCTTTTCAAATGAACACTGATGCAAAATCTATTGTAAAGATATAAGAAAATAGAGTAAACTGCTATTTAACTAAGAAGACAGAAAACAACACCCGAATTCTGAAGTAAAGAATAGGTTACAGAATCTTTGATCCAATAATCTGGAGATACTATTGCCTGTGTATCATGTTTGTCACAGATAAAGACTTTTGGAGATGCTCGGTTCTCTAATCTATTATCCTTATTCTAACAACTGACAGTGGATTTTGTAAATAAACAAGGGATATATTTATGATGGATCCATAACTAAACATATTGTGTTTGTGAAATATTATGTTTTCTTCATCTAGCACTTTTTACCCTCTTCCTCTCATGCCAGAAAAAGAGAAGAAAATGCTTGGAAATACATAGTAATCACTATTTGGTACATACTAGAAGTACCATCATCTGCAATGTATTTTGCATTATGTAATTATTGCATTCTGAGCAGATTGGAAAGTGAGATTTCTCTATTGATATTCTGATAGGTATTTTGAAAAAGAAGGATTATTTTGCTTTCCCTCCTGATTTAAATATTTTGGTCAGATAATAACAATTAAATTCTTTTAGAAAATCATGACCTATTGATCATATTTACTACATTAAAACTATAAGCACAAAATTTACATTATTATTTTTCAACTCAGGCTGTTTTTCTTTGCCTATTTTCTTTAAATACCCACCAATTTAACCAATTTTACTTAATTTTCAATATTGGTCAGACTCCCTATGGATAGCCATTTGTGTATTTACTAACAGTGAGACACAGAAATGCTATATGAAATACAAAAAGAAGGTTAAGAATCTGTCCAAATTCGATCTACCCATAAAAGTGAAGTAAGTTACTCTGGTTACTGGTTACTGGTTACTCTGTCAAATAAAATGTCTTTGATAATATTGGCTACTTCTCAATTCAGTATCAGTTTTTCACTTACTGATGAATAACAACTATAAAAACTGGTAGAAAATTATTCATGAGCAACTATAATTCAGTTGAATGATTAATGGGAAGCCTTTATTAAAATATTTTGGTTTGGCATTCAAAATACTCTGTGATAGCTTCCCAGGCTTCACTACTCCTTTACGAAAACAATTGCAAAGTACCTCTGTTTCACACAGCTCCTTAATCTATTCACTACTCCCCTAAAAGGCCTTGTGCTTTTTTGCCTCTTTGTTCTCAAGACACCTCCTTCTTTACTGTTGTTTTTAATGTTGGAAAATTGTACATTGTAAATTTTTATCATTGGAAGAAAGTAATTGCATTATATGATATTATCAATTATTACCTGCTATGTCCACTTCTCCTTCTTATGGGAATCCCACCATCTGAAGCCCCTGTTGCCTAGGCAGCCAACTTTTATACAATGTAACTCTTATCTCTTAACCGTAGATAACTGTACCCAAGGGTGTGTCATTTATAGGCTGTAGCAAGAGATGATATATCTTGATATAAAGAGCTGCTCCCATACAGCTATGATACTTATAAATGGATAAATTCTCAGGATTAAATCTGAAAGTACAGAAAGATTTTGGCATTCTATAGTGGGGCTGAAAGAAGCAAACATACATAATTTTAATAATGATGGCCATCATTTATCAAATACTAAATATACCATGAAAACTATTTAGCAACATGATCTCATTCAATCCTCATGAGATATCTACAAGGCAATTATTATTATTATGATAATTTTGAAAAGAAATAAAAATCTGAAACTTTAGATAATTTATGTCAAATCACACTGCTAATGAGTGATAGAGCTTAGAATTAGCTCTAAACAATTTTGATCCTGAACCTTTATTTGTAACCATATTCCTGCTTTATAAGTCTCCTAAAAAGTCTTGAAACCAAATCATTTTTCTATGATTATTGGATATACATGAGATTCTGTAAAGGATTTTTCTTTGCCTGCCCATCACAATAAGATTCTCTTTACCTGAACCAGCCTAAGTGGATGTTTTCCTTGCAACTAAGGAGGCTTTCTTAAAAAACAAATAATGTGGCTGAACTAGAGGCAAGATTTGATGGCTTTAGAATTCAAGTGTTCAGGTCATAAAATTCTCAAGCTCTTACTCTATATCCTTCCTTTTACTTTCTGGGTGGACAAGCCTTATGATAAACAAAATGGTTTATCTTTCATGTGCATATGAAAATAAATAATGACCTCAAATTTCTAAAATTGTGATTGCTTGATTTAATTGAAATGGAAATAAATCAAATAAACAATAAAATAAATCATGAACAAAATAAAATGTGCAGTGATAGTCAGATATTTAGAAAAGTGGAGAAAAAGCATCAAAATAATTAAGTATATAAGAAAATATACATTTAAGACTTTGTGCCATTATGGAGATACAGGAATTTTGGGGTGGTTATTTTTGGCAATAACTGTATGAAATGGTTGTGTTTGATATTAGAATTTAATCCCTAAAAGATGTTTCAGATACGAAATAAATAATCACAAGAATTTATCATCTTTTGACTTAACCAGGTTCATACATTAGGTAATTACTACCTTGCAATAACTTTTCTTATTTCAATTTAGAGTGCTACACAGTAAGAATTGATAGGTTTATTTTTATAAAGAGATCTACTAGTGTGATTATAAACACTGGTCTAAAGAAGATGTTGAGGGAGTATATGAAAAAAAAAAAAAGAAAACTTCCAATTGCTATAGTAATGGATGCTAATCCAACATCAGAAGGAATCTAACTTACTACCTTGCTAACCCAGTCATCACGATGTCTGCCAAAATTTGGCAGCAAGTACCTATATCACTGCTCCATTTCCCAAAGTGATTGATTTTTCTATATATTTTCAAAAAGTTATGTCACGTGGGTTTAAGAATTATAAGTCCAGGTGTAGAGGAAAAAATCAGTAAACACTTTTACAACAGGACCTATGGAAAGAGAGATACCATTAATCATAGTAAAAACATGAGCATGAATTTTAACAACCCGAAGCTGCTATGCGAAGTGCCTTAGCAATAGTAAAAGTTTGTCACACAACGTAGGAAGAAATCATTTCAGCATAACTAAACTGCAGAAAATCAGAATTGCATCTTGATAAAGTATTCTTAATTCAATATATAGTGATAGCATTAAAATTGTCAACCAAGCTAATTCAAATGAAAAGTAATATGCACTTACTATAATGTATATCTATGGAAACCTTTCTGTACATAAGCTTTTATATTTGAATTGGATTATGTTGGATTATGTTGGGCAATTCTAAAAACCATAGTGAACACTTAATTAGTCTTGTTCTGATTATATATGAATTATGTATAGAAATAATGCCAGATGAATATATTTATTAATATTAACAGAGGATATCTGGGCATTATAATAATGGCCACTGCGTCATGGGTTGATAAAAGGTAGACCTGGAATCAATCTAATAGATTATTTTTTTTATTTCAGGAAAATATGAGAGTACAAACATTTTGGTTATATTTTATATCTTTGCCTCTCCCTAGCAAGGGTTAGAGGAATGCCCTTCCCCTCCACAATGCTCACCGCATCCCTCGGATGTGTGTCTATCCCCCCAAGCCCCGAATCTCTGGTGAACACCACCACCATTTGAGCACTGCAGTGTTAATCATTCAGTAAGAATATGACTGCAAGCACATGTGGAGCCCGTTCTTCCAATCTTGTGTCACCTCACTTTGGATAATGGGCTTAAGCTCAATCCAGGATAATATAAGCGGTGCTAGCTCACTGTTGTTTCTTACGATTGAGTAATATTCCATTGTATACATATACCAAATTTTAATAATCCACTCATGAATTGACGGGCACTTGGGTTGTTTCCACGTCCTTGCAATAGTGAATTGTGCAGCCATAAACATTCAGGTGCTGATTATGCTCTTTAAGGGGTTAAGTTTTTTATTTCCGC
>CAUYRT010064087.1:0-50935 GCA_963574885.1 Lepilemur ruficaudatus | reverse complement strand
ATAGTAGAGACGGGGTCTCACTCTTGCTCAGGCTGGTTTCGAACTCCTGACCTTGAGCGATCCGCCCGCCTCAGCCTCCCAGAGTGCTAGGATTACAGGCGTGAGCCACCGCGCCCGGCTAGGCCTACCCAATTTTAAAGGTGATGCATGCCCAGCTCATTCACGTTTAAAAGAGAGAAATTCCTTAAGATGAAAATCCTATTTTAATTCTCCTATGTTCATTTGACAGTTCTAAGCGGGTCAACTAGTGCATTTACTTTTCTCATCATGGGAAGGAATTTTGTAAAATGAAGCAATGTTATACAGCAAAGGGGCAAACAGATTAGGTTGAGGGGGAAGACTGCTTTGTGGAGCCCTTTGCTTCCATATCCAACCTTGATTCTAACTTTAATTAAATAAAGCGGCATCCTCAAAGGCCAAAAGCAAAGAAAGATGTTCACTACATTTTGAAGAGCTTGTACTCACCGGTCTTGGCTTGGGAATCAGGTGCTGTGATCTCCATTATGAGATTCTCTAAAGAAGTGCCTTTACAACTGATTTCTTCCACAAGAGTTCCCTTACTTGCCCAGTCATCCAGAAGACCCTGTTTAAAGAGCAAAATGGCCAATGTAACATCTAGGGCATTCTCCTCATAAGTAGAAACACCTGTTTTACACACACTTGATAAAAGTTTTACAAGCATTAAGAGACCATCCTCGTATATTCAGCCATTTTAAGATCCTGGCTTAACCAACTAAGGGAAGGGAGAATGATATACTGGAATTTTCAGAACCTTCTGATTCATTTATTAATTCATCAAATATTTATTGAGCATTTACTATAGGATAGGCACCATGCCAAACACTGGGGATATAAAATAGGATTATGACACAGTTCATAAAATCAGATACTCAGATTATCAATTGCATTATAACGTGATAAATGCTATTACAGAAATATGCACAGGCTGTGAACTCTGAGAGGGCAAGAGGAAATACATCTAGTTCTGCCTAGGGGGAGGAAAGTTTTGAGTCAAGATAAAAGTTTGCCAGGTGGACAGAAGGGAGCAATGTGCACATAAAGAAAAAAGAGGAGACTGAGCGTGGTGGCTCATGCCTATAATCCCAGCACTTTGGGAGGCCAAGGCAGGAGGATTGCTTAAGGCTAGGAGTTTGAGACCAGCCTCGGCAACATAGCAAGACCCTGTCTCTACAAAAAAAATATGAAAGATTAGCCAGCTGTGGTGGTGCATGCCTATAGTCCTAGCTACCCAGAAGGCTGAGGCAGGAGGATTGCTTGACCCCAGGAGTTTGAGGCTGCAGTGAACTATGATGACACCACTGCACTGCACTCTGGCCAGGGCAATAGAGCAAGACCCTGTCTCTAAAAAAAAAAAAAAAAAAAGGAATAAAGATGAAATGGTGAAATGGTGACTGGAGGGTAAATGAGGAGCCCAATATTGAGATGTAGAGAAATACATAGAATCGCAGGCTACATTTTGCATTTACTAATGGAACTTTGCATGGGTTTAAAATCAGAGCTCTAAATACCACACAAAGGTATTAGGATATAATGGCATCTGCTCTAAGACAAAAGTACCAGGTCATGCTGAGATGTGATTTCCTGACACAGCAGTAGGATTTTACTCCTTTCAAGGCAAGGATACTATCCTAGCCTTCAATCCCTTCTTCCACGCTGAATATCCCTGACAATCTGCTTGGTTTGCTTTTGACTTTAACCTATAGAGCAGCAGTAGAGGAAGGCACAGAGCTATTAACATCTAGCAATCTCATACTGCCTAAATTCAACTGACCCTTGGTTACCCCCTGTCAGTTCTTTTATTAATCACCTTTGATTCCAAAGGGCTACAGTCCCCAAACTATGCCTGATTCACAGGATATTTCAATTTTTTTAGGAAAATACAGTGACATCTATTGGACATCATATGAACAACAACTACTGAGTTGTTTGGAACTAATCACTTAGCAAGTGAAACTATTAGGGCTTTTTATTTTGGCCCTCAGGTGCCATGAAAAACTTCTTGAAACACTAAAGGGCACAGAAACAAGAAATTTGGGGAACCTCTGTTCTAGGGAATTCCCAACAGCAAATGTTCCTGGAGCCCACCCTGTGAATGCAATCAAACTCTTCTCTTTCATCTGCTCAAGATAAGCCATGCTTTACTGAGAAAATAAGTATGAATGCATGACAATTAGTTAGAGGCAGATTTGGCTATTTCAACTGAAAGAAGAAATATGTTAGAGGTGTAAGCAGAGGCTGGATGACCATGAATCAAAGGTGGTACAGAAGGGATTCTGCAGGGGATGAGAGAAAAGTTGGTCCCATTCTTGAAGGTAACTTCTAACCACCTGAATCTAACTTTTCCTTTAGTAGCTGGAATAGTACTAGTTCTTTTCTCAATTTCCTGATCATATTATCTGGTTACTTGGTCACATTCATTTGTCTAATTCCCAAATATACAATCAGAGAGTGTAAGCTTCTTAAGGATTAGATCTTGACAGCTATCTTTTTTATGACTCACCATTGCAGGAGAGGCATCCAAGAAACAGCTGAAACTTTGTTATTCCCGGATGATTTGTTTGGTTTTGGGTTTTAAATAGAAGATGTTATAGTGCTCAGTGCAGGGTAGTGGTAGGTGGGAACCACATGAAGAGAATGGAGGAATTTCTACTCTGACGCAGACAGATAACTAGGATTTCTCATACTACCTCCCCACTACAGCTGGAGATCAGTACATACAAGCTTCCAAACTGCTGCAAGGCTAATTCCTGGAGCCCCTTTTGTTCACCTACCTTGAGGTGTTCAATCTGCTTTTCCAGCTCTTTAGTACTCATGAAAGTCTCTGTAGGTGGAATACTGCCTTCGGTTTCTTTCAGCCATTTCTGAAAGGTCCTAACTAGCTTCCGGAATCCATCCAACTGTTCCTGGCAAGATGATGCATCTTTCTCTCTGTCAACAAAGAAGTTTTGTTACTTGCCAGACTAAGTTTTGTAAAGTCAACTTGAACTAAAACTAGGTTCATTCTGGGACTCTAGGCATCAGTTTCCTTACAGGGCCTTTCCTTCCCATAATCTTTTCCATAGCAGGTTTGCCTGAACAACCACATATAATGTAGGAGAGCATCAAACTCAGGAATCTGCTGCCCTTGTTTGGACATTTCTGGGGAAAGAAGTCTTTAATCTTACTCTGGGCTAAAGTGAAAGTGAGAAAAACTAAAAGGAGCCTGCTATTTAGGTACTATGATACAATGGAAAGAATGTAGGCTTTGGATCTCAGTTCCAGCTCTACTACATTTTAGGTATTTGACTCTTTCAAGGTCCAATCCAAATGCTGATTCCTTTAGCAAGGAAGGTGCTGAAAGTGAGGCTCAGAGAAGTCAGAGGATTAGCCTAGGTCAAGCATGCCAATAAATGAAATCAAGGAGAAAATTCTGGAAATGGGCCACATCTATCAGTCAGATGTCAATCCAAAGATCCTGGTTCCTCATACAGCTAAAAGGCCCTCAGCATAGGGGAAGCAAAACAAAGCCTTCTTGACCTTTGTCCCCATGCCCTTCATTAAATAACCTGTTGCTAACGATGCTGGTTTCAGAAACTGCTTTCCTCTGGTCATTAAGGCAGTCATCTGCTAAACCAGATTATATTTATGGCTAAACCAAGATAAGAAGTCTGGCCCATGCTCTTAAATCCATGTGAAGCTTTATAGTGGGGAATCGTGGCTTTTCAACGGTGAGTTAAAATCAGCCAGCCTTTGTCTTACACGCTCTTGTTTGCCCTGAAATAAGAATCCAGATACTCCTCCAATGCAGCAACTTAAATGTAGTCAAAACAAGCGGGAAATGTCAACATAGCCCTTAATTATGTCTGGGAAATCTCCTTCAATTTTTCTATTTAAAATTCTGCTATAATTCTACTAGCTGCTCCAAACTTGCTCTATTTGGTCCAGGTGACTTTGGCTTTTGATCATACAGAGATGGAACTCAGCCCATTTTCTGCTAGTTAGCAATACAAAAACCACTAAGCATCAAGTAGATTCTTTGCCTAAAAGTGCCACTTTCCACTTTCCTATGACTCAGTAGCAGAGTTTTGGATGCTATCTTTTCTGGCAAAGGAAGAAAAGAAGAAAAGATCATTTCACTCCACAGCAAGAAAAAAATAGTTTCCCAACACTGATCAAACACATGGGAATACTCACCTTTCTTTAACTGTCTTCCGTAGCTGTGTGAAATCCTTTCTGAGGTTCTGCACCCTGTCCTGATGCTGGGACAGGTCTAGTGCAAAGCCACAAGAGCTCAGTTCCGTGACCATGTGCTCAAGAGTATCTAGGTTCTCCTGTTGGTCTTCCATTTCCAAATTGAGCTCCTGTCAAGCAAAGAAGGAAATGTATCAAATCCTCTGATCCTTATAAATAAATATACTCAAAAAGATGAAAGGTATCTAGGTTAAGTCTGGGGCAAGTTCTCCCTAATCTACAGAAAAAGAGGTAACAAGAAAAGAGGCATGCTTGCTGGGTCAACCACTAAATCAAAACAATAAACACGTAGGACCTCTCCAACAGGAGAGAGTGGCTAGGAATACCAAAAAAGTCTCCTTTAAACAAATGTTCAAAGACTTGGGAGGTATCATGATGAAACAATGTAAAGAATGAAGGTTTTGGGAGTCAAAAAGATCTGAAATTCAATCATGGCTTTGCCACTAACTAGCTTATGATCTTAAGCTACTAAACTTCTCTAAGCTTCCATAGTCTCTTCTGTAAAATGGGGATAAACACACTATCTCCACTATTATATAACACTGTACTAAAGATATTAGCCAGTACAATTAAGAGAAATCAATTTGTGGAATAAGAACTGGAAAAGAAGAGGTAAAACTATATTTGCAGATTAGAGGAACATGTATTTGTAAAACCTAAGAGAATTAACAATACAACTAAATCAAACGATGAAGTAATTAAACAAGGTGGCAGGATATAAATCCCACACATAAAAATCAAGAATGAAAACTTCAATTACAATAGTATAACAAAAGGTTCAATCTTTGTAATCAGCTAACAAGAAATATACAAAACCCAAACTTTAAAACACTTCTGAAAGATACAAAAACAGACCAGAATAAATGGAAAGATATCCATAAAGATATGTGTATGCATATGTGTGTATGTACATATACATGCAAGTGCGAATAAATACATTTACTGTGACCCAAATAAAAATGCTGAGTTTTTTTCTCTAGAACTAATAAAGGTAATTCTGAAGTTCACATAGGAAAAAAAAAAATGTTTAACCACAGCTATGAAAAATCCTGAAAGAACAAAAAAAATGAGGACTAGCCCTACCAGGTATTAAAACACACCATAAAGCCTCTATAATTAAAAGTAGTATGCCATGGCACATGAACAGACAGACCAGCAATACAGAATAGAAAATCCAGAAATAGACTCCAATACATATGACAACTCTGTACATAATAAAGATGGCTTCTCAAATCTGGGGAAAAGATGGACTTTTCAAATAAACGGTACAGGTTGAGTATTCCTTATCTGAAATGCCTGGGACCAGCAGTGTTCTGGATTCCAGATTTTTTGGATTTGGAATATTTGCATTATAATTACTGGTTGAGCATCCTTAATCCTGTATCTGAAATGCTCCAATGAGCACTTCCTTTGAGCATGAGCTCTGAGTATCATATCGGCACTCAAAAAGTTTCAGATTTTGGAGTGTTTCAGATTTTGGATTTTTGGATTAGGGATACTCAACCTGTATTAGAAACAGCTAGATAGACATTTGAAAAAAGATAAACTTGATTCACACCACAGACTAAACTTACATTGTTAAAAAATTCAAATGTAAAAAAAAAAAAAAAAAGAAACATGAAAAGTTTTAGAAAAAAGCATGGGTGAATTTCTTCATGACCTGGGTGCAGCAAAGTCTTTCAAACTTTGACTAAAAATACACATTCAATAAAACACTGATAAAATCTACTGTGTAAAAAAACCCACTTTTACATAGCAAAAAAATCACAAAGTCAAAAGACAAAGGTTAATCTGGAAGAAAATATTTCTAACATATTATGGATAAAGAACTAATCTCTTTTATAAGAACTCTAAAAATCGTGAGAACAAAAGACCAAAATCTTGACAATGACAAAAGACATGAATAGTTCACAGATAAATGACTCTTAAATGTAAAAACATACTCTTAAGTGTAAAAATATATTCAACTTCACTCATCAGAGAAAGAAAAAATAAAATAAAATTCAGATGTCATGTTTTAACTATCAGACTGGCAAAAACTCAAAAGCTTGGTAATACATTCTGTTGGTGAGACAGTAGGAGAAACAGGTGCTCTCATGCACTGCTGGTGGGAATGTACAATGGTGAAATCCCAATGGAGGGAATTTGGCTATATCTAACAAAACTACAGATGTATTTACCCTTTGCAACAGTAACTCTCTTCTAGGAACTTATTCTGAAGATATATACTTCCAATAATATGGGGAAAAAATGTACAAGGTTATTTAGTGGTGATAGTACAATTTGGAACTAACGACTAAGATGTCCACACATAAGAAATTCACTGAATAAACTATGATTCATCCGCACAATGAATGTATGGTTAGAAAAATGAAGATCTCTATGAACTCATATTCAATGATTTTTAGTACACATTAAGTAAAGAGGCAAAGTGCAAAAGATTATGTAATATATCCTTTTTGTAAGAAAAATGGGAAATAAGAATATGTGTATATGCTTATTTTGGAAAAAAGAAATAGAAAAAATAAAATTCATTATTGTGGCAGTGAGAGAAAATGGGATGAAAGAGCCAGGGAAGACAGTGACAGTATATTCTTATTCACTTTCTATTCCCTGAGTATAGCTTTTTGAATAGTTTTAACTTCTGAGCTATGTTAAAGTTTTACATATTTAAAAATAAGTTTGATCAACAAAGATAGAAAAATAAAGTCCTAAAGGTTTAATGCAAACAGAAACAAATAAATGTAATTACATATGAAATTATAGGGAAAAAAAGATTTCAGGTTACTTTAGAACATAGCACACAGTAGGCTGCAGTCTAAGGACATAAAAAAATCCAAAGAAATCTTCAATTTTATTTAGTATGTTTGTTGTTGGTACAAATACTAGTTTAATTCTAAAACTCTCTTATATTTGTTGTAAGATAAAACAAGAAAGTAAATATATTAAGGCTGTTGCGAGCTAGGGTTCTTCTTTTAGGAAAGGAAGATACAAATGTGGAGTGGAGGAAGAATCCTGTGATGTTGAGCTGAAACTGGATTATCAGTATGATCTCACGATATAAAAAAAATACACGTTTCCTAACACTATTCAGCAAAAGGACCTAGAAAGAATAACACCCCAGTAGCTCATTCAGTATCCAGATTTTGGTTCCTAAACATGTTCACCACTAAAAGTGAGGATCCTTGGAGAAATAGCTGACTTCAGGTATGGGATAAGGAAATATGATCTTATTTGTGCCAGAAAGTAAGCAAGTGTTCTTATGCTAATTGGGACATGTCACAAAGATGGGAGACAGGGCCAGGTACAGTGGCTCACGCCTATAATCTTAGCACTCTAGAAACCGAGGTAAGAGGATTACTTCAGGCTAGGAGTTTGAGACCAGCCTGATCAAGGGTGAGACCCCATCTCTACAAAAAATAGAAAAATCAGTCAGGTGTAGTGGCGCATGCCTGTAGTCCTAGCTACTCAGGAGGCTGGGACAGGAGGATCACGTAAGCCCAGGAGTTTGAGGTTGTGGTGAGCTATGATGACTGCACTCTAGCCTAGGTGACAGAGTAAAACCTGTCTCAAAAAAAAAAAAAAAAAAAAAGGGCAGGAGACAGCTTGAAGGGGTTTGCATTGACCAAATTTGGGAAAACTTTTAAGTATCAAAAAGAATGATGATGATAATGAATGTTTGAGCCCATAATGATAACCTCTCTCTTTTATATTTTTATAAGGAGAAAACAATTGGGAATTGGTGAGTCTAGGTAAAGAGTATGCTGGTGTTTATTGAACCATTCCTTCTACTTTTCTGTGTTTTTGAAATTATTCAAAACAAAAAGCAAAAAGTTAGGAGGACAAACAAAACAAAATAGTGAGATCCCATTTTAATATGGAAAAAGTTAGAAAGTTGGATAAACCCAAGGCAGTGAGGTAGAGATATAGGAATGTTAAGGTACTACAAGTGGCAATGTAGGCTGGTGCAGCCATTCTGGAGCTCAAATTGGGCAATACTTAGTGAAATTAAATGTATGTATAGGCCGGGCGCGGTGGCTCACGCCTGTAATCCTAGCACTCTGGGAGGCTGAGGCGGGTGGATCCCTCAAGGTCAGGAGTTCGAAACCAGCCTGAGCAAGAGCGAGACCTTGTCTCTACTATAAATAGAAAGAAATTAATTGGCCAACTAAAACTATATAGAAAACATTAGCCGGGCATGGTGGCGCATGCCTGTAGTCCCAGCTACTCAGGAGGCTGAGGCAGTAGGATGACTTGAGCCCAGGAGTTTGATGTTGCTGTGAGCTAGGCTGACGCCACGGCACTCACTCTAGCCAGGGCAGCAGAGTGAGACTCTGTCTCAAAAAAAAAAAAAAAAAAAAAATTTATGTATATACTGTGATCCAGCAAGTCTACTTCTGGTTATATATCTGTAGTAGTTTGTTTAGACTTTTTATCAAATATTTCCAGCTCTGCATCTTCTAGGTACATAATAAGACTATATTTCCCCACTACCTAGAAAGTTAGGTGTGGTTATGCAAAACTTGCTTTTACTAATGAAATGTAAGTGGATATAATATGGTCTCTTCCCATTGCAGCGGTAATCATGGAAGCTTATGTCAGAATGAAGTCTACATCAACCTGCATCCCTGAGTGACAATGATGAGCTGAGTATCCCTGTTGATCTGGCTTGAAGATGTAGTATGAGTAGAAAATAAATCTTGGCTGTGTTTTTTAAAAAATGGATAAATAATATCTACTTTACAGGATGGCTGTGATAATGTGATAATTCTTTAAGATAATGCAGCTCAAGTTTCCAGTACACTGACTTAGTATGAGCACAGTAAATGTTGGTTCTCTCTTTGCCCTTCTCTCCCTTTTATTCTGCTAACATGGCAGATATCTTCTCACCTGGATCTGTTGGAAGAAACGTGCAATATCTTGATCTGGCTGATTTCCTGACGCCAGCATCCGACTTTTGTTTTCCATGAACTGCTGTAGCTTATCAGAGAGATGTTCAAACATCTCTGCCTGGGGCAGAAGCTTCTTTAGGGAGCTCTCCTTTTCTTGCTGCTGTAGACAGAGTCGTTCGAAGCGCTGTCTCACCTCTGCCAGTTTGCCCTGCAGCACTGCTGCTGTGGAGCTGTCTGCTGTCTCCATGAATCGAGTCACCATCTCACGGGTGGCCTCCAAGCTGCTCTTTTGCCGAGCAATGTCCTGCTTCAATTTCTGTCATCAAGAACATGTTTGTCAACTTCTGGCTCACTTATTCTAGGATATCTGAGCCACACATGAGTAACTACAAGCTCACCTCCAGAAGTAGGGCTCAAGTATTGCAACTGAGCCTTCAGAATACCACATATCTCATCCCCTTACTTCTCCACCCCTTCTACCACATGACTTTGCTATCACCACTTTTCTTCCAGTGCAATGGTGGCTTGGAAATTGGGTAGAAATGTCTTTACATGGATTAGTCATCATCTCTAAATCTTATTAGAAGATTCATAGAAGTGAATTTCTCTCCTGTTACTTTTTCAACACTGTGTAATTACGGCACATGGCAAACACACCCTCTGTGATAGCTCTGGGGACATAGGTCTTACCATGTTAGTGGCTAGGGCTTCCTGGATGACTCCGGATGAGAGTGCTTTCACCTGCTCCCCTTCCAGGTTTTGTTCAACTTCCCTGATGGACTGCAGCAGGCTCTCCAGACTTTCCTGGACACTCTGAGATCGAGCAATTGCCTTCTGCAGCAGAGAAGAGCGCTCAGCCAGGCTACAGGAAAGACTTTGGAAGTGGCTGAGTATGGAATCTGGAATGAAGAGTAGAGACTATTTTGCATTGTACTTTTAAAAAGAACACATTGAAATTGCATATATCAAATGTAATAACAATTAACATCAAGATAATATTAATAGAAGGAATAAGCATTAGTTATTTAGCACCTACTATAAGCCAGAAATTGTACTGAAGGTAATTAGGATAAACTCTCTGCTGCCTTCAAACTTAAGACTCCAAAACAAAGTATAGGCAGAGGAAGGTATATCACAACTAACCATAAAAATAAAATCATAAGTGCTATACTGGTATTAGGAGTATTGCCCTAAAGAAGCCCAGAAGGAAGAATAATTCTTATCTTTTATTTCTTTTGAGGAGTGTGGGTGGTGGTCAGGATCTTAGAAAGGGGGTAACCTCTCAGATATACCTTTTTTTTGATAAATAAAAATTATATATATTTATGGTGTGCAACATAATGTTTTCATATATGTATACACTGTGGAATGGCTAAATCAAGCTATTTAACATTTGTGTTGCCTCACATACTTAGCATTTCTTTGTGGTGAGAACACTTAAAATCTATTCTCTTAGCAGTTTCCAAGTATACGCTATATTGTTATTAACTATACTCACCCATGAGGTACCTTCAGCTACATCTTGAAGCATGAGCAAGAGTTCACCATGCATGGTAAGCACTCAATAAATGCTAGCAGCTAAGCAACAGGAAAAACTTCAGGGGTATGTAATGCAGAAATGACTGGTTTACTTGGGAAAGGTAGGGAAGTAGGGTGTGACTAGAAGGTAGATGCCTGGGGAAAAGGGTTGAAGCCAGACTGTGAAGGTTCTTAATGGTGCAAGAATAAAGTTCATTACAGGGTGATCTATTTGGTAAGAGTCTCAAGTCTATTCATGTTTACATCCTCAGCCCCTAGCCTGGTGCCACAGATATTTACACAATATAATGTGATATATTGCAGAACAGAGGTACATACTAGGAATTAACAGAATACTATTGGTGTTGCTGCTTCGTACCTGTAGTTTCCTGAACATGCTTGTGGTCTAGGGCTGGCTCCCCTTCAATTTCCATGAGGCCATGAGCTACTTTTTGGAGCTTTTCTACAGGTACTTGGTGCTCAGCCAATTCTTCCTGCAACTGCTGCTTGTCCATGAAAAATGACAAAAGAAAAACATCTGAGTAAATAAAGCTGATTCTAGGAATCTAGAGCTACTAAACAGCTTTATAAAATAATTTCAGTTTATCCACAGCCATAGATTAGAATAAAGTGTTTAGGAATCAGATCTTGTCCAAGGCATTCCAAACACTGCCTTTAAACTGTGCAAGTATTTGCTTTTCTTTGGCGAGTGCTCTAAGCCATGCAATATAAGGCCTTGACACAACACAGCATGTGCCCTGACTTACCTTTGTTGTTGCAAACTGCTGCTGTAAGAGCCCAGGGTCAGAGGCAACGGTATCTGAGAGGAGCTTCTCCACACTGGCCTCACAAGTCTGCATCCAGGCCTGCAGGCTGTCAGCGCTGCTTTGGAACTGCTGATACTGGGCTAGCAGCATGTTCAGGTGAGAGCCCAATCGTGTACACTGTGCCAGACAAAGAAAGGGGAGCATACCTCAGTAAGGTCAGGCCAAAGGCAGCAACTTCCTGGGCATAGCCCAAATAAAGAGGCCTGGCTTTGTTACAGAGAACTCACTGTAACTTCCAATAAGGATAGGACCAGGACCTGTGAATCAATGGGTAGCAATCATCTACAAGTGGGGTCCCTCATTGTTTGCTCCATGCTATTCACCTCAACCTTATTATAAACCCAGCAGTATTTAATAAGTTGCATGACAAGCCACCAAAGAAATATACAACAGGTTGCAGGCAAAGGTAAGGACTGAAAGGTACAAAAAGTGTTCCTTTTGGGGGATTAGAGATGTTGGCAGAAAGCTTAAGACAGGTAAGAAGAACTGACTAGATTCTAAACTTTAGGAGGAAGTGGCAGTTCTTTGGATAGGGAGGAAGATAAAGACTTACCCTAGATGCTCTGTCTAGGAATAAGGACTATGCAATTGGTTTAAGTTTCCCTGTGCTATGTTTCTCATGAGCCCAAGTCTGTTGGTCAGGATACAGGAAGTTAAGTACCTCCACTACCAGTGTGAGACACACTCCTGACACTGCTAAGATCAGGTATTAGCCTGTGGGCCTACACATTTCACATTTTTTTTTTGCATAGTTCATGAAGATTCTATCTGTGGTCAATATACAAATCAGCTTGCCCACTGTGTCCTGAAGTTCTAATTCTGAGCCCCAGAAACCCAAGGCTGTGTGAGAATGCCAAGATCATTTCACCCGAGGCTGCCAGGAACCTCCCTCTTACCTTTGAATGGAGAGCAGTGTATCTTTCTGTTGCATCCTTCAGCTTGTCCTTCACTAAGTTTCCAGTTGTTGATGGTTCTTCGCCTTCCTTAAAACTGTTTTCTGTGTCCAAGACTTTCTGTCCTGAGATAGTCACAAATCTCAAGTCTCCTTTGTGGGAAATGACGTCCTCTGAGAAGCTTCCCTGACGCTTTAGCAGGGAGGGAAGGGCCTCAGGGCTGCTGTCTCCCTTGTGCATGTTCTCCAGCTCTTTCTCAGACCGTTCCAGCCAGCTTTCAAACTCTCTATGATCCTGCAGGAACTTCTGCAACTCATCTTGAAGTGTCTGTACCCGCTTCAGCTCTGCCTCTGACTGGGCCAGGGAAGTGGCATATTGCTCCTTTAGTTCTCCTAGCTTCTCTTGTAGCATCTGTCGTTCTTCAGGTGTGAGATTGTGGCCATGCTGATCCAGGAAGGCTTGAGCTGACTGGGTAGCCAAGATGAAGTTTTGCTGCTGGGACAGCAATTCTTGGTGATGGGCCTAGTAAGTAATCCCCCCAAACAAAAGACAATCAGTAGGGAATCCACAATAATTTGGTTATGAGTACCGTTAGAAGTAGAGTGAGGTCTCTATCTCTACCTCAACAGACTGCTTTTCCAGATGCTTAGAAATCACCAATATTTCTCACTCCCTAAGCATTATGCCATATGCTGATCCCCACTGAACTGACATACATAGAACTTTATTGTTTTTAAAGAGATTTCACATGTATTATGTCATCTGATTTGTGGCACAACCTGCAATGCAGGTAGATAATACCCACAGTAAAGGTAAGTAAATACCAAAAAGATGTTACATGTCCTAAAGTCGTGCAGTCTGTTAAGGGACAGAACTGTGACTAGAACTGGGCACAGTGGTTCATACCTATAATCCCAGCACTTTGGGAGGCCAAGATGGGAGAACTACTTGAGGCTAGGAGTTCGAGGCCAGCCTGGGCAGCATAGCTAGACCCTGATTCTACAAAAAACAGAAGAAATTGGCCGGGCATGGTGGTGTGCACCTGTAGTCCCAGCTGCTTGGGAGGCTGAGGCTCCTTGAGCCTGGGAATTTGAGGTTGCAGTGAGCTATGATTACACTCTCCACTGCAATCTAGCCTGGACAACAGAGCTAGACTCTATGTCAAACAAACAAACAAACAAAAACAACCAACCAAACAAAAAAGCCCCTGTGGCTCTCTTTACTAAACTGTACAAATGGCCAACTGATAATTATCCACATTAACGGAAGGAGAGAAAAGCTGGATAAGCCATACATGTGATAACATAAAAATTAAAAATACTTAAGCCATGAAATATGTCACTCGTATGTCCACGAACACTGTCCTAAGAAAGACTTTGGAAAATTAACTCATTAAATAAAAAGTAAACTGTATTTATGGATAGTATAAGTAATCTGTACTTTTTATTTGTATGTGCTATGTCTATGTGCTTATATGTAGACCTTATTTCTATTCTGATAGAATGTAAGTTCTTTGAGAAGAGTTGTAGGTTTCTGTTATGTTTTGAAACATGTTCTTCCTTATTCTAACAGAAGACAGTGGGAGCTCAGTCAGTGCTCCTATCTATACTATTTATGCAACTGCCTAGAGAAGGACTTCTTCATACTATTTTCCAGTTTCAGCCTCTATCAATAGCAACCTAACAGCCTCAGCTTCCCATGTCACTTCAAGAAAGCTGAATGACAAATATATCTTACTCAAACAGATAGTAGTACAAAATGGTACTACATTTTTGTCTGTGTATACCACCCAGATACTACCCCATTCTTATCCTCCAACCCATCTACCTACAAGTAAGGCAGTTTCCTTCTTGGGATGGACATGCTACTTGGTCAGGCTGACTGCTGCCAGCAAGAGGTTTCAGGAGGCTCCCTATGACAGCAGAACCATCTCTGCCCTGTGCTACTGTAAGACTATCAGGGCTTTGGGAGATACACTGTAATGGGTCTTCCAAGTACAGAAGTGTCACACAAGTGGCAGAAATCTTATTACTACAAAGTATGGCAATAGCCTACACAGGCCATTGAACAGATGTATTCCAGCTAAGCCATATTTGTTGCTGCCAAGGTGCCACTACTAAACTATATGATCCATGTGTTGTGTAAGTACCTTAAATATAATCTTCTTTCAGTCAGCCAATATAATATGCCTGTACGTGTCAGTTAATGTCCTAGGAGATAGTTTATCAAGTTGGTTCACTGGTTTAATTTCTAATTTCTGGCATATAGCAGGTACTCAGTATTTGCTGAATAAATGAATGAATAAATGAGCAGAGATAAATGTAAGAAATGATTTCTAGTTTTTTTTTTTTTGAGACAGAGTCTCACTTTGTTGCCGGGGCTAGGTTGATGCTATGGCATCAACCTAGCTCACAGCAACCTCAAACTCCTGGGCTCAAGCTATCCTTCTGCCTCAGCCTCCCGAGTAGCTGGGACTACAGGCATGCGCCACCATGAGCGGCTAAGTTTTTCTATATATTTTTAGTTGGCCAATTAATTTCTTTCTATTTTTAGTAGAGACGGGGTCTTGCTCTTGCTCAGGCTGGTTTCGAACTCCTGACCTTGAGCGATCTACCCACCTTGGCCTCCCAGAGTGCTAGGATTACAGGCGTGAGCCACCGTGCCCGGCCTTGATTTCCAATTTTGTTTTGTTTTTTGTTTTATTACAGAACAAGGAGCCTGTAAGAAATGGTTTCTGCTTTCAGGCCTAGCATCCAGAGGGCAATACAGACAAAAATACAATATAGAATGAGAAATGCTACAACACAGGGAAGGGTATAATAGGAACATATAAAGGGAATTTATACCCTAACTTTGGGGAGTGGTGAAGAAGGGCTTCCTAGAGGAGGTGAAATCTAAGCTGAGATTTGAAGAATGAGTAAAAATTAACTAAGAGCTGGACTCCTCCCTTACTTTCTGCACCGGAGAGGCAAGAAATTTCCAAGAGCATGCAAAGGCCTAGAGGAGAGTGAGAACACAGTATAGTCAATGAACTGAAAGGGATCAGTTTACCTAGAGACTCAAGTATAAAGGAAGATAAGAGATAAGGCCAAATAAGTAAGAACAGATCCTGGGAGTGGGAGCTAAAGATTAAATTTCAACTCAATCTTAAAGGCAATAGGGAACCATAAAAAAAGGTTAAGCAAGGATATAGCATTTTAGAAAGACTACTTAGTAGTATAGGAAATGGACTAGATGGTAAAACCAAGAGGCAAGGAGACCAATAGATGCTACTATAATAACACAAGTGAAAGCTGACAGTGGTCTAAACTACAATAATGTTATCTCAATGGAGATGAAGGAGTATGGATATAAGCAGCATGGGATTTGGGAGAGTGAGAAAGAGAAAATAATCTAGGATGATGTCTAGTTCAGGCAAGTAAGTGGGAATATAGGAAGGAGAACATGTTTGATTGGGGTAGGGGTATCATAGGAAATAAGAGTTCCATTTTTAGGCTGAGGTGCTTGTGGTTCAAGTTATAAACAGGCAGACAGATTTATATACTAGTTTGAAGCTCAGGATAGGCATCAGGGCTGGAGAGAAATATATTCATGGAATCTATCAGTACAAATGGTAATTGAAGTGACGTGAGTGGATGAGACTATCCAAGGAAAGTATACTCTAAAAGATGAGAAGAGGGCCTAGGATATACTTGGAAGCCTATCAGTACGTCAAAAGCTGGCCAAATCAGGGCAGAGTAGTGCTATGGAATCCAAGGGAGAATGTATTTCAAGAGGAGTGGCCAACAGTGTCAAAGCTGCTGGGACATCAAAGAAGATTAGACTTAGGGGCAAAGAGGTTGTGGTGACTTGCCTAGGGCAGGAGAGATTTCTCCAACATAGTGAGGACAAGCTAATAATCTCACCTTCATCTTCTCACACTGCCTGTCCAGTTTCTCTGGGGCTTGGTTCACTCCCATGTAACCATCAGTGGTATCCAAGGCTCCTTTCTCCAGGCTAGCTCCTGAGAGCTGCTCCATTTTTGGAAGGCTTGTCTGGAGCTGTCCTCCAGATGATCCCAGTGAAGTCACCCAATCCAAGAGAGCATCAATCTTACTCTTGTTCTCTTCCAGTTCTTTTGCTGCTTTACTCTGAAAGACACAGAGGTAGTTTAGTGAAGACCTTACATACCCAATTACACAACCACTGGCCAAGTAAAGAGAGGGAAATTTCATGCTAAAGAAAAAGAGAAGCTCTAAGACTGGGTATAAACAGTCCTTACATATACAAAAAGGAATTAACATCTTCTAAAGTCTGTTGAAAAATAATAACTTAAAACAATCTCTAGATTTTTGTCTCTATCTTACTGCATTTAAAAAAGAGAGGTAGAGCAAATCCTAGGACGTAAAAAGACTTTATTAGCTTCATGGAATCTTCTCTAGGTGCACAGAATGATGCACTGGTTATGTAGGGTAAGAAGTAGCATAGCCACCTTCAATTATCTGGCTGCTCCTCCCTAAAGGAAAAGCAGACTTCTCTTATCCTTTTCTCAACCAAACAAAACATTATTTCTTAAACTTGCCTCTAAAATTCTATTTACAGGCTATACAAGTATTTTAATAATTAAATTGGTTATGCCAATTTATACATTCACGTATTTCACAATTTATCTTCAGGTAACTTAACATTTCTTTTCCATGTTCTCTATCTCCCTCAATAGTATTAGAGCCCAAGTCTGAACAAAGGATTCAGATTCAATCTGCCAGTGCTGAGTAAGGTACAAAACACCATCTGGGGCTTCACCTTCTCTTTGGTTTATCCCAGTGCCATGATTCCCATCGTAACGATAGAGGCAACTAAAGGATAGACTGTGGCCCACTAAGACTCCACAGATACTTTCCCCAGACTCTTAGATCACCAGTCCAGATTCATGTTAGAAATATGTCATTTGTTCTTCCTCCCTAGGATAATACCCTTCCACACTAAGTTCTTTCTGACACCTTCAATTAGCCAGTGTACTGAATGTGGCAAGACTTTTTTCCTTTTTTTTCCTTTTTTGGTAGTATGTATTTCTTACCAATTTTTCTAACTTGAAGTTCTTCTGGATGTTTCTTGTAAAAATAAAGATTAACTCACACACCAGCTCGTAAAGCAGCCCTTTTATGTGATTCTATGCTCTCTATAAGACAATTTCCCCTCATTATCTTTTATTTTTTTTAGGTGTTAAAATTTTCTTTTTTAAAAAATATCAATGTCATAGACTGGTAACCTTTTCAGTCTCCTGCTGTAAGGCTGAGGTCACTGCTTCCTCCAGCTCCTTCTGGGCCACCCGAGTCCGTTCCTGAAGAGACTCATATTGCTCCTTAGTCTGATGAAGTTTTTCCCGAAGAGCTGTCAACTCATGAGGACTCAGCTTGGTCTGATTCTCTTCCAGGAACCCTTCGATGTCTTTAACAACAGTGGCAAATGAGGTGGCACGATTCTGAATGTTGTCCTGTAAGTCCTTAATACATGAAAAGAGGAATGGCAGAGCCTTCAACTTCAATACTTCCAAGTCCTCTAATAGTACAGAGCTGGAATGGCTAGGATGACATATCTGCTAGTCCTTGACTACAATTTGCTTAAGGTTTAGGCTTAGACCAATGCAAAGAAATTTTAAAGTATTTAGTTTTCTAAGCAAATATTTTGTGAAGACAAAAAAAGAAATTGCCCATAAACATGTTGAATGGCAGAGATTTTTCATTTTGCAATGAGTTATCTTCAAAGAGATCATTCTGTCCATAAATAAGAGCTGACAACATGATTCTAGCATAGCCAAAGCCTGTTGGTTCTTTTTATTCTCTTGGTTATCGCTCCTTAACCTTAATGTGGTCTAAGGTCCAACATGATGTAGGTCCCACCTGCCTCTCCAACCTCATCTTTCACTAATTTTCCTCTTGTTCTTTGCAGTCCAGTTGAACTAGCTTTCTTTCAGTTCTTGGTTGTGTTGTGCTCAATCCCATTCTCACCTCAAGACAGATGCCTCGGCCTGGTAAGTTCTCTTCCTCCTCCCACCCCTTCATGCGTTAACCCCTACATATCTTTCATTTCTCAGTTTAAGAGACACTTCTTTAAGGTAATCTTTTCTGACATCCTAAACTAGATTGAGTTCTCTGTTCTCACAGAGCTTTTCCTTTATAGATTTAACAGCTAATAACTATATGTTCATTTTTGTAATAAACTGTATAATGTCTGTCTGTCCCACTAGACTGTGTGGCATGTTTATGAGGACAGGGATGATGTCCGTTTACCATTGTTATTTACACTAAGCACTATGTCTAGCACATAGCAAGCCTTTAAAAATACTTATTGAAGGAATGAAAAAAATGGATTAATTTGCACTAACCTTCAAGTCACTTTGGTTCTTCTGCAAAGCAGAGAGGTCCCGCTGGGTGACTCTGCCCTGGTGGTCCACCAGTGCTCTTTCTGCCTGTCCTACCCAGCTGCAAAGATCTTCTAGTTTCTGGTGACAGGTATTTTGTTGTTTCTGCAGGGTCTAATTAAAATGCAAAGGGGTCAAAAGACAATTACTAATTCTCATTTTATAAATGTAAGATAACTCCCTGAAATATAAAACTGGAAGGTTATATTTCAAGGATGGAAAGTTGATGGGAGACTAGAATAAGACAAGGCACAGAAATCATATTCGGAAGCTCCCCTCATTTGGACAGTCTGTTGATCTGGGTCTATGGTCTGGATGATAATCAGGAGTAATTTTGGGAGTGAATGTTCCAGGTTCAGGTTTTAGTTTGAGAGTTTCTTTGCCAGACTGCTGCTATTATCCTAGAAATGGAGAACAGAGAGCCCAGATACTTGAAATCCACATGTGATAATGATAATATATTAGTGGTTCTGATCAATCCCTCTATTACAACCAGAGGATTTGCTACTTATTAAGTCAAAATATGGAAAAGTAGAACCGGACTACAAGGAAATTCATAAGTTAATTGAGCTTCTTAATAATTGAGCTGACTTTATAAATCAAATGTCTCACAAATGCAGAGACTCATTAAATAGAATGATTATATGCCAGGCAAGAGGGGCTTAATTTGGCTATTTTGAGAAGGAAACTGTCCAAGAATAGCAACTGGTCCAGTCCTTTAGGTGTCTACACTGATATCAAAGGGAAAAGCCAGGCCCAAGAGGAGAGAGGGAATATGTTTCTGTGCCTGATCCTTTCTCTAGATCTCATCTCAGTTGCATGACCCTGAAGCACCTGACTGAGCAATTGAGCATGATGTGTTCTCCTGAACATCCATCTAAAGTCATTTCCACCAGTTTCTACCTTCTGATGGTGTTTTAGTCACCTGCACTTACAAACAGGTGCCCAAATTGGCCCTCTCTCCCCCTCTTTAGGACAAATAGAAAGGCTCTGGAAGAGAACTCCTAAGAGCTCTTCAGCTGTAAAACGGGATCTTCATGGGTTAGGATGGGTGCAGACTGAATCTGAAAAAAGCAAAGCAAACAAGTTAACACACAGACATACACACACATTCAGAGCAAATATAGAGAGGAGCAGAGCATTTCTGACAATTACAAGGTTAATAAACATTGTGGAATTAATTACGTGCTCAGGGAGAATGTTCACACGCAGTTCTATTGCCTGCTGCAGCTCAGGGGCCTAGCCTAAATCTGGGCTAGGTATTGTGGTAGCTCAGATCAATGCCACTTCATTAACGAGCCACAGGCTACAACATGTCTTATAAATTCCTAAGTTATGGCGTTGCAAATGTTCAGATTTGGAAAGTAAGCTTAAGCATTTCATTAGTATTTTCTCTCGATTCCAATGCAGTTGAAACTATGAGGCATAACGGGGGACATACGGCACTGACAAAGCTAATTTCCTTAAGTATGACTCAAAAGCTCAATTACACTTAGCTCAATATTTAATAAAGGAGCTCCTGAGACAAATTTTCTGGTGATAATGACAATTCTAATATCATCTTGCTGTATGCCAACATATTATTCAAACAACAGAAATGGCATAAGTATCATTCTAGGTATTCTAAGGTAATGATGTTACTATTAATGCAATTATGTTGAGTTTTGCAAGAAGAGGGTTGTGATGGAAGATGGTAGAATGGTTTAAGAGGCGCTATAATAAAATATGATTCTGGTAAAAAGTTGCTTGTCAGCTGTCTGAAGATTGTCAAGGAATCTTATTATACATCATTTGAAAGGCCTCAAAATAAAACTGACTTCAGAACCATTCTTCTCAAGAGCTCAGAGTATCTAGATATCCTTAACAGCCCTCAAAAGAATGCTGAGGGAGAAAGTAAAGGGAAGAAAGGACTAGGTACATGATTTTCATTTGAAAGTCAGAGACACAGTGAAGGAAGGGCCTCACTAAAAGAAAACACCTGCACATGCATACACACACTAACACATACATTCTCTCACTCATGCACACAAAACCAAAAACACAGCAAAAAAACCAGCCTCAACAGCTGTCTCCTGGACCAGAACCATACTGGCCTGAAAGACATGAACTTTCAAAATTGGTAAACCCAGGTTCCTGAAATCATGATTCATGGAGTCTGGCCAGAAAACCTAAAGACAGAGGACATCCCAAAAGACAAACTGAGCCCAGTTGCTGGATCAGTCTGACCTTAACCAGGGCTTCCTGCTCCATTTGTTGATGACGGCCCTGCAAGATATCCATCTGAGCTGCAGTCTGTTCCAAAAGGTCCTGGAAGGACCTCTGCAGCTCATTCAGAAGCCTCAGCATCTGTCGATTCTGCTGAGGGGACAAATCTTGGGCATGCTCGGAGATAAAGAACTGAATATCAAAAGCAAGAGCATCCAGCTGAGACTTCCTTTCAGCCATAGGCTGTTTCAAATCCTAAGGTAAATGGGGAAAGAAAAATCAGTAAATAACACTTTCATCTCTCTATTCATACAGAAGCTGTTGGTTCTAATCAAGGAACTAACAGAATCAAAAAGAGGATAATTTCCTATATTTTTATAATTGGCACTGATGATTCTATGGCTAAACTAGCACTGGAAGTTTCTCTCACTTTTGGTCTCTGCAAACTTCTTACAAACTACAATTAAGTTTCTTTGCTGGACCTTGATGTAGTAAGCTTTCAATTATTTATCCTAAGAGAATTATATTAGTGCTAATCCAAAAAAATCTATGAATATTTTTTTTAAGTTTTAGAAAGTATAATATGAATTTTTGGTCTGAAATACGTCTATAAACTGTACTTTCTTAGGTTCACATACCTATTTGTGTTTTTCCAGCAATGAGTTACTGGTACGCTAATACTGAGAAAATATATAATTTATTTCTGAGTCACTAAAATTTGTTTTTAGAGTAAATAATGCTATTTATACATTTTTAAACTATGAAGGATTATAGTCAGACTTTCCTGAATTTTAGTTAAATTCCTCATAAAGTAGTAAAAACTGCCAAAACACTAAAATCACGTGTTTTCAGACAATTAAAAGCATGTCATTTCCCCACGAACATTTAGTGATCACCAACTGTTATACTGAATGCAATAAAAACGGAATATCTATAACTCTATCACTTTGAAATTGACAATAGTCAATCCTGCAAAGTAGGCAGGGAGGCATTCTTGGATATTTATCATAAGACAAAGCTTCCTTCCTCTATGAACATATAGGTTTAGAAAACTATCACAGAGAAAACAAGGCTTAGGCTGTTGTTCTCGTCCCATAAGAGAATTCATGTAAGTTATAACTAGCGAAGAGCACCAATGCATGAGATGCTCTGTGTGTTTATATCTCATACTGTATCATACGAATTTTTTTTCATGCTATCTTCTTTATAATATCTTAGCAAACAGATAAAGTCTGTTACTCTCTCCCCCAATATCTTTGGATAATGGGTATGAAAGAAAGAGGCAGGTCAACTCTTGCATAATAAAGAGGGATGAGGTTGTACATAAGGTTAACCATGGGCAAACTTTTATGTCTGCTTCTCTTAAGATTGGGCAAAAGGGAGAAGACAGAAGGAGAAGACATTTCTAGTTCTGTTCTGACTCTCTGAAGAGTTTAAGGAGAGGGACAACTCTATATAGCAGAGGGTTGACAAACCAGTGTTAATAGCTGATACAATCTTAAATATAACAAAAAAAGAGAACAGGCCAGGTGTGGTGGCTCACACCTGTAATCCTAGCATTCTGGGAGGCCGAAGTGGGAGGATCCCTTGAGTCCAGGAGTTTGAGACCAGCCTGAGCAAGAGTGAGACCAGTCTCCACAAAAATATAAAAATTAGCAGGTGTGGTGGCACATATCTATAGTTCCAGCTACCTGGGAGGCTGAGGCAGGAGCATCACTTGAGCCCAGAAATTTAAGGCTGCTGTTAGCAACAATGATGCCACTGCATTCTAGCCTGGGCAACAGAGAGAGACATTGTCTCAAAAAAAAAAAAGAGAGAGAGAGAGAGAGAGAGAGAGAGAGAGAGAGAGAGAGAGAGAGAGAGAGAGAGAGAACAATGTTGGGGGAAAAACTCTCTGGCTCACATGTTATCTCAAAATCTTAACGTTTCTCTCCCTGACTAGTAAAAAGAATCAACTTGGGTATTAACAAGAAAAAAAAGCATCTTTCTAGATCAGGGGTGAGCAAGCTATGGCCCTTAGGCCAAATCTGGCCTGCCACCTATTTTTACAAAGTTTTACTGGAACACATTTGTAACAATTTGTTAATGTACTATCTATGGCTGCTTTGATATTTCAGTGGGAGAGTTGAGTGACTGCAACAGGGATGGGACATTTACGTATGGCCTACAAAAACCTGAAATATTTACTATCTGGCCCTTTATAGAAAAAGTTTGCCAACCCATGCTCTAGATCACTGACCAAAAATTCTCCTGAAGTTGCATTGGGTATAGGGTTAGATCTTGGCGAAAGAGAAACAAAAGGTAGATCCTAGATGTTCATAAAGAGGAGATGACATTGATAATAGGTCATTTGGTCATTCTACAGTCTCTCAGAATAGATGGAAGGAGAAATAACCATAATCCCTGACTTTCCAGGGGTATGATAACTAAACATAGCTGACTTTATTTACGAAATGAAAAAATCAGGCTTTCTAAGAAAAGTAAGTACAGATATCAGTTTGCCTAGCAGAAAAATAAAATCGATACAACCCAAAGGACAAATAAAATATGCTTGAGAATGGGTAGAGAATTCACCTCATACTGCTGGAGGCAGTGATTCAGGCTGTCAGCATCCGTTTCGCTGTTATATCCCTTGCTTTTCAGCATAAGACTGGTATTGCTGACCCAGGCTCTCAGATCTTGAAGTTTGCCTTCTAGCCATATGTGCTGATTTAACACTTCAGTCTAAGAAACAGAAAATCACATTATAAGAAATCTCCAAGTCTGCCCAGACTTTGTGAGCCTTTATAAATAAAAATAAGTAAAATGCTACCTTTTTTACTTCCACAGCATTCTGTAAGTGAAGTAACCTGGAACTCCAGGTGTCACTCACAGAGCTGAGAGACTTCTGAAGATTCTTGGCATCTTTCTCTAGAGCCTTCAACAGTTGAGCAGGGACTTCTTGAGGCTGGCTGACAATAATCTGATCCACACACTCCAATTTCTGACTGATCAAGGCAGACAGATCCTTTAGCTCCCTGTCTAATACCTGAGGGGATAAAGTGGAGTTACCTCCAAAAATCAAGACTAAAATCTTGCTGTCTAGGAATCAGCTGTGAACACAGTTGTCTCTCACCTCATGCCTGCACAGGCTTTAGGGCTTAGAAAACGTTCTTATGTACATTCATTAGTTTACTTGGTTCTCACAATCACTAATTCATGAGGTAGGCAGTGTAGATGTTATTACTCTGGATTTACAGGAGAGATGCCTGATCACTTAAAAACGTGAACTTTTTTGGCTCAAGGTCACCCAGCTGGTGAGCAGTGAAGCCAGGACTCAGATTCAGCTTTCCTGGCTCAGTGCAGTGCTCCCTCCAACATAACTTGCTGCCTCTCCAAGACTGTCACTAGGCCTTTGCCAGGGAGCAGTTACGCAGAATTAATGTGTTATAAAATAAGTCAATCCAAAGGATGACTCTTCCACTCCAAATTCCAAGGGGTGGAACCAAAAAACATTAAAATATCCCAAATCAGCCTTCCCACTCAGCTAGTCTGTGACATTCTGATCCTTAACAGAGAAGCCAGAAATAAGCTGTGGAAGAGTTTGTAGTTCTTTGGGGCATCATCCTCATTTCCTCTCAGCCACCCTACCCCCAAGGCCATACTCTGGATATTGAAACAAACCTCTAAAATCTGTGTCCTCACTGTGACTCTGATCCTGGGACAACTCTTAACCTCCAGTTTCAGTGAAAGAGCTACTCTTCCTCCGTGTCAAAGCTATCTTTCTATGTTCTCAGGGAATTAATTCTATCAGTTATCACCTCCTCTCTCTTTTAATTTTAAGTTCTCATTTTTTATTGGTTCTTTCTCCTCAGTCCAAAAAACCACTCTAAACATTGCTTTCAATCCATTTCCTCTAGCTTATGTCCTACCTCTTTCCTTACCTGCACTATAAAGCTTCTGGAAAGAATGATCTACATTAATTGTCTCTGCTTCCCAACCTTCCATTTACTCTTGCTCCAAGTTAGTTTATATGCCACCACTCCACTGAAACTGTTCTTATCAAGGTCACCAATAATGTTCTGGAGCTAACTCTTCCTTTTAGTCCTCATTGTACTCAGGCTCCCTGCAATAGCTGCTACTGCTAACTCCTCCTCCTCTGAGTCTCTTCTCCTGTGTTTTCTGGTGTTCTTCAGTTACATTTTTTCAATCTACTTTTTGTCCTTTATTTTATCTTTTAGAGGCAAGGATTCACTCTGTCACCCCGGCTGGAGCACCATAGCACAATCATAGCTCACTGCAACTTTGAACTCCTGGGCTCAAGTGATCCTCCTGCCCCAGTCTCCCAAGTAACTGAGACTACAGGTGCGCACCCCCACACCCAGCTAATTTTTTTTTCTTTAAATTTTTTGTAGAAATGAGATCTTGCTATGTTGCCCAGGCTGGTCTTGAACTCCTGGGCTCAAGGGATTCTCCCGTTTTGTTCTCTCAGAGTGCCAAGATTACAGGCATGAGCCAACATGACCAGCAATTTTTCATCCTCTAAATGGTGGTGTTTCTGAATGTGTTTTTCTTCTTGAATAGTCTCTATTTCCTCCAAGTTCCTGTTTCTTTTCTTTGTTTTAACCTGTCTTCTGTATTAGAAGCTTTCTGGAAGCTCGTGTTTGAAAGCAATGCCCTAAAAATCTAACTACAAACTCTACATGCAGAGGCAGGCTGGCTGGCTATAGTCTTCATTGAGGGTGATAGAGTTGGGCCACATAGTTGGGAAACCACTCATGTCAGTACCATTAACATTAGGTCTTTTCCCCTGGGCTGTTCAAACCATGGGGGAAGGAAGGATAAAGCTCAAGATTCAGCATGTATGTGAACTTCCAGTTAACCCCACTTATTTCAGTACAGAATCCTTACTTGCAAGTATGGCTGCTCTCCCTAGTCTAGAGATAGTCTGTATTATTTTCCTCAGAGGATAAACCTACTGTCTCACGTTGGAGTGAGGCATGAGCAGTTAGTTGCCAGGTTATGTGAAGTCAGTTGGAAATCTAAAGGTCTAATTGTTTTGTAAACAAACTATAAAAAAATTTCAACCCTGTTTGCATATTCATTTTCTTCTCTGCTTTCTCGTGCTACCAATTTTTAAGGCTTTGGGGAGTTCTGCAGTGTAAATCAGGTTGTTCCTTAGCTTCCTCCACTGCAAGTTTAGGATCTGGTTTTCTCCAGTCTGCTAAGGCTCCTCCCTCATCTGTCTGCTTCCTAACTTCTAAAATTTTCTGCTGTTTTCTCCTCTCTTGTTCTCCTATTCTTTGTTGAGTTTATGCATTTTTTAAAAATACTTTTTCCTCATGCCTTGGTAGCATGTGGGAAGTAATACAGATTAATTTACATATCAATCTATTATTTTAAGCCCTGGACATTTCTTGCTTAAATTATTACAACAGTTTCCTAGCCACTCTCTCTGCCTTTGAACTTACCTCATTCAATCCAAGATCACACAGATAACAAATGGTAGTAATGAGATTCATAGCCAAGTCTGTTCAAGTCTGTTCATTATAAATCTTGTTCAGTCTTCCAAACCTAGCCCATCCCACAATTACCTGACAAGAGTCTGAGATTGTTCACCCTGGAATAGAGTGCCAAGCAGATCCTATTAAGCCTTGAAATTTTTGAGGAAGATGGAGGCAACTATCTTGAAGCCGGTATGCCTGGTGTAAGGCTCTGGGAACCTACCTTGGCCTGACATAGCAGATCCTGCAGTTCTGCCAGGTTTAGTTCCAGGGGCTGAATCTGTTTGGTCCTCATTTCAATGTCCCGTAACAAAGATAGATAGGATACTAGTTTCTCATCATGTTCTAAACAGAGTTGACGGTTAAATACATTCTGTGGAGTCAAAAAGAAAACTCAGTTCTTACATTCTCCTTTAAGCTGGCTTTTAAAGCAGGCAGGTTTCTTGTTAGATAAATAGAAAGAAGCAATTTTTACTACTCATAGGGTAGAATAAAATAAGTTAAGTCATTTCAAATCAATAGACAAAGGTGATTTTACTAATTTTCTCAGAGAGCTGAAACTCATAACTATCAATCTACAAGCATCACTTTAGCAAAATGTCCAAAAGCTATTTTGATTTTAGATAGCATCATCCCAGTATTTCAAATAAGCTGCAATGTTAGTTTCTAATTTAAAACCTTTGAAAATTTTAGAAAGACATTTGAGCCAACGCTTAAGTTTTCAACAACTATATTACAAACAGATGATAAATTAAGCTATATCTTAAAGAATCTAGTACCCTAAAATGTACACATGCATACCATTATCCATATATAAACTCTGTATCTAGTTAAGAATTTTTGCATTATACTAGTTATGTCTTTCAAAAAATGCAAACACACCACTGGGAAACTTACTTGAGTTGCTCTGAGGGGCTCCGGGTTTATATCTTCATTTCTCTTTTCCCCAAGTGCAGTAATGAGGAGAGTTTGTTCACTACCAGGGCTCTCTCTGAGTTTTTCCTGTGGTGTCTTCTCATCTGTCTTCACTGTAGAGCATATTGTTAGGGACACTGTCTTTTCTTCCCTGGTCTCTGGAATAGTGGGACTAATGGTGGCATCCTGTTGCCCTGTACTCTCTTTTTGAGACCCATCTTCCAATAGTTTCTCAGGAGGAAGGGATACCAAGACCCTGGGACCTCTCTGAGTCACTATGTCTTCAATGGACCCCACTTCTGAACCTATAACCCCTGCAGGGTTTGCCATTTCTAGAAATTTCTCTCTAGTTATTTCCTGTATTGCTATTTCAGATTTGAGAAGTCCAGGAAGTTCATGATCACTTTTGTTGTCCTGATGATGAAGGTCCTTTCTCTCTGAGAATTCTAGATAACTGACCTTTTTTGGATCTACTCTAGAAACTGTAATTTCTTCCAAATTAAGAGCTCTTGTTGGGTCAAAAGGTACTTCTGGGTATGACTTATCTTTATATTCATTAGATGAGAAAATCAGATCTTTAGTTTCCTTAGCCTTAGAAGTAACATGGGAATCTTGATAATAGTTGGTCTCCTGCCTGATAGCTCCTTGGAAAGACTTGTCTGTTTTGGAAATTTGGGATGTGTCTGTAACTTGGGCTTTTCCAACTGATTCCTGATAGTGTAATCCTTCAGGTCTTTGGGTCACAGAAGGGAAAGGTTCATTCTGGGCTCCACAAGTAATTTCTTGAGATAAATTTTCTTCTGGTTTTAAAGTCAAGCAGAGGCTTAAATTTTTGACTTCCCCTTCACTGGCCTGTTTAGAGCTGAAAAATGTTAAAATATCCTGATTTTTTACAGAAATTCCTTTGGGTATCATTTGGGAAGAAGAGTCTTCAATTTTACAAATTATAGATAATCCCATTTCCCTATCAGCTTCTTTCCCTTTTTCACTTACAGTCATTTCCATAGTTTGACTTGTTATACTGGAGTCACACTCATCTCCAATGGCAATTTTTTGATTCAATTTTTCTTCAGAAAGAACTGCTGATTTGCACGTTTTGATACTTTCTTCTACAATCATCTCCTTCTTTTCACTCTTACTGTTCATCCTAGTATTCACTGGTTGCTGCATAACCTGCTCACTCAGCAATTTGCCTGACATTTCACAATTTGATGTGTGTTGTAATTCTGAAACCATTTTCCCTTGATTTTCTCTTATTTCTCCAGAATCTAAATGTGAGACAGATTGCTTCATATGAGAGAGTCTTTCTTTTTCCTGCTCTTCATTTGTATTTTTTTCCATGTTATTTCTAGCCACCTCTTTGAGTTTAAAATCACAAACTTCAGAGTGAGGGCGTGTTACTAACACTTGGCCCGAGGATTCACCTTTAAGATGATGAGGAATTACGACACTGACAGATTCTTTAGCATCTGCAGATGCTTCCCACTCATCTTGATCCTTGCACTCCTGTTCCTTTAATGAGATTTCCCTGCTCTTTTTTGCCTGCTCCCCATCAGAAACTTGCACCTTAACCTTTTGCTGTGCAGACTTACTTTCCATTTGAAATAATCTTCCATCTTCTGCTTTATCACAACTCATTTCAGCAGTCTGATTACAAGAAATAAACATTTCTTCTCTTAGAAATTCATTCTTGAACTCACATACGTCAATTCCATCTTCCTTTTCAACCTGAGCCCTTTGATCACTGAACTCTAAAGTATCTATCTGGATCATGGTTGCCAGTTCAGGGCTGATACATCCTTTCTCAATAGCTTCCTTTATAGTCATTCTCTGACCATTAAATATGTCAACAATTCCTCCACTTAACACTTGATGGGATGCAATAATTCTGAACATGTTTTCATCCACCAATTTCTGTTCCAAAGCTGATCCCAAAGTCAGTCTTTTTCCTGTAGCAGTATCTATGATTCCACCAGTATTTGCCTGAGCTTCCAGAACCTTCAGTGTAGGTGCAAAGTCTACTTTTCCAAGTTGAACTGCTTGAGACAATGTAAGTACTTTGTCACTCACCCCATCTGTAATATCTGAGAAGGGAATTACTTCTAGATATCTCTGCCCAGATTCAATATCAATCTTACATTTCTTTACTAATTCTGAGTAGGGAACAATTCTGTAATTCTCAGGATCTACGATCCCATGCATCATTCCTGAAGACAATACTGCTTTATTAGTTAACAATCCTTCTTTTTTAGCTTCTGCCAAGGTCAATCTCTGGCCAGAAATAAGATCCATGAAGTTTCCAGAAAAGGCCTGAATTTCTTGGATTTCTCTTTTCAAGTCTGGGGTAATAAGATCTAATTTTATGGCTTCAGGAAGGGAAATAGTTTCCTTTGTTTCAGGATGAAAAAATTGGTGGAGGTTTAAGTTCTCAACTTTTTTGAGTTGCTTGGCTAAATCTTCACCAATTAAGCCATGTTTAAGGGCATTATCAACAGAAAGTCTCATCCCAGATATATGGTGAATGATACCTCCATCTACCACCTGCTTAGTCAACAAATGTATGGCCTCCTCTCTCTCCAAAAGACCTCTGTCAATGGACTGCACAACTGTTAAAGGGGCTTTGCTGTCAGGGTCTGTAAGTCCTGTTGTTTCCATTTGTAAACTAATTAATCTCTCCCTAACTGTTTTTTCAGCATCTCTGCCTTTGGAAGCTTTCTCCAGATTTATAAGCTCTATATGGTCAGCACTGTCCACCAAGCCAAGATTTGAGGCCAACGTTACTGAAACTTTTTTGCCTCGTTTCAGGTCAACAATTCCACCAGTCACCACCTGCCCCTGTAAAATTCTGGTGGCTGTTTCCTTGTCAAGAAGTCCAACTTCAACTGCATCCTTTACAGAGCACAGTGTGTGGGTACGGGGGTCCAAGACACCACTTATAGCTTTGTCTGCCATGAGGACATTATGTAATAATTTCTCATCCATCAGACCTTCATCAATGACTTCTTCAGTTGTCAAAGACTCGCAGGTTTGAGAGTCAAAGAAGCCCCGAAACATGTTCAGCTTTCCCATAAGTTTCACAGCAGTGTGGCTTGGCACAATGCCTCGAGCAATTGCTTCATTTAGTAAGAGCTTTTGACCTGTTTGTTCATGAATGATACCGCCATCTAGCAACTGTGCAGATAATACATTTAAGGTAGCTTCTTCAAGCAACTCTGAAGGACGATTGCATGACAGGGAAGTCTCACTACCATTATCTTTCTCATCAGCCTTTTCTAACATCATCGTACTATCACCTGCAAAGTTTTGTCCTTCTTGAACTTGTTTATGGTCATCTCTGGCCAAAAATGTTTTATTTAACACTTTCTTTTTGTCTGGAGAATGAATATTCATATCACTTTCAGACTTTAGTTCTGATTTTATACCTTGAGTTTTCTCTGCCTGAAGCTGTGACTTTTTGCTTGGGTGTTTTACAAGAGATTTTCCAGTTTCACCTGGAATATATTCAGTATCAAGAGTGTTTGCTTGTTCTTTCCGACATGTAAAGGAAGTATTTCTAAGAGGTTCACATTCTTTCATTGATGTCTCAACAGAAAAAAGATCTTGGTCAACCACCAAGGGTACACCTTCTGCTTCCCCAGGTGGTACTGTCCGGAGTCGTCCTCTGGTCACATTTTCTCTGGTAGACATTTCTGTTTGGTCTTCCTTTTTGGTACCTAACAACTGCCTTTGTAACTCTGATTTGACTTTATTTATTACCTCCAAAGTGCCAACATTTGGATTCCTCTCTTTTTCTTCTCTTGCAAACAGATCCTTTGCAGGGTTCTCTACAGAACAACGTTCTGTTTCTACAACGGTCTTTTCCCCTCTTGCTTCAGTGCAATCTTCCTGATCAGGATATTCTTTGTTCTGAGAAGAAAACTGGAACACATGTGGCTTCACAGTCATTTCATCACTCATCGTTCCTGTGATTTTCACATTAGCTGATTCTTGCAATTCCTCAGGAGTTTCTGGTCTTTGGTGCCCAATTCCAAACACTTCTGGAGGAGATTCATTTCTGCATGTTAGTGTCTCCATCAGCTCTTTGTCTAACAGAAGCAGCCTCTGTCCATTCTGCACGTTAATATAGCTGTGAGTCATCAGCTGAAACAACAGCTTCTCGCTATGGCTTGCTGCACCCTCAGGTTGGCCCTTGCTGCACAGTACAGCTGCTGTTCCAGAATTAATGCTTGATTTCTTTCTTTCTAAAGAGTCCGTTAATTGCATGTGGGGCATTACATCAGGTATACAGATCAATTTTAAGTTATTGGCAAGATCTTTGTTCAGGATACCATTTTCCATTGCTTTCTTCCAGGACCAAATCTCTGTGGTTGTTGGTATAAACAGAGCCTTAATATGCTGTCGGTTACTAAGGATTTTATGTGCCAGTTCAGTAGACACAATGCCTTGTTCTAAGGCATCTGTAATTGGAAGGATCTCTCCAGATTCGGGCCATAACAACCCCATGAATGACCAGAGGGACTCCAGAATCACAAGAGCGATCTTAGCAGCTACAAGACCATTGTTTACTGCTTCATCTATTGTCAGCCTTTGCCCAGTGACAGTGTCTATGATGCCTCCTGTCTGAAGCTGCCTTATAAGAATAGCACAGGCCATATCTTGGTCAATCAAATTATGTCTTACAGCCTCTTCCACTGTTAGTCTGTGTCCTGTTCTTGGATCTACTATGCCACCAGCAAAAAGCTGAGCTTCCAGCAGGCGGATAGTGACCTGCCTATCTATTAGCCCTTCCTGAACTGCACGGAAAATGCTAACCTTCCTGCTTGATTTCAAGCTCACCATTCCCCCTGCCAACTGCTTGACAGGTAGCAATTTCAACCCTGATTCCTGGTGGACAATACATCTTTGCATCAGATCCAGCAAACTGATTTTTTCAGCTGTGTTGGGGTCTATCAAATTCTTGGATGATCTCAGATGAGACTCTAATACCGAATGAAGCCATGTAGAAATGAGGCCCTGATGAAAAGCCTCTTCGAGGTTAATACAGTTCTCACTAGGGGAGAGACAGAAACCTCCAGTTGCCAGGTGAGCTTCTAAGATTTTCAGTCCAACTCTCTCACTGATTATTCTCTTTTCAATTGCTTCCACCACAGAAAGAGGGTCTTTGCTCTCAGTAAGCCTGCTTATTAAGGACAGGGCATCCTGTAGTTCCTTGAGCTGCTGGTACATCTGGGGATTAATGAGGTTTCTGGCTAGGCCCTCCTCCAAAGAGAGGTTTTCACTGGTTTCAGGGGCAATGAGGCCAGACATGATAACCTGGGATTCCAGGAGCGCAAGGCCTGTGTCTTGGTCAATAAGGCCCTTTTGCATGGCTCTGAAGATGGGAAATATCTCCACTGTGCCTAGGTCAATCACCCCAGCAACTGCTCTGTAACCCTAAAAGAAAAAACGAAAAAGAAAACTGAATCAGGGCCAATGTTGAAGCACAACTGTTGAAAGGAGTAACTTAAGGAGCTATAGGCCGGGTGCGGTGGCTCATTGCCTATAATCCCAGCACTTTGGGAGGTCGAGGCAAGGAATTACTTGAGGCCAGGAGTTCAAGACCAGCCTGGACAATATAGCGAGACCCTGCCTCTTTAAAAAAAAAAAAGGAACTATATTATATAAAATCTGACCACAAGAAAAACCCAGCCTGGGATAAGCCCCCATATGTAGGAAATATTCTGAAGCAAGCCTAGCAGTGTTAAGGCTAAAAAAATTTTTTCTAAACTGCAGAATGTTTAACAAGGCCAGAAGTTCACAAATTACTTGAAGGATGGTATTACAGCATTAGCATATCTGAGTGACAAGCTCTACAAAGCGGCAAGCAGTGAGAAAATAGTTATTGCTAAGACTAAATAATCATAAAGATTCTTACAGACACATACCAGTTCCCAAAAAGTGAGAATTCAACCCCAGATAACAACTTTTCAGTGTTACAAACCATGCAGAAGGCTCTGGAAGTAGCACTTCCCTGCTGATGAGTATAGCAGGCCTGGTCCATAGGATGAGAAGAGAGCTTTAAACAGCCAAATAGCCACAGAGCAGTTGTGCATCCCAGTAAATGGGCCTGTGTGTACCACTCAAGAAACTGTTTAGCAGCTGGGGAAAACTCTTGGTGGACAATTGTAGCTTCTCCCAAAGCAGTGGCTCTGAATTAAATTAATTCTAGGCCTGGGAATTAGTAAGTCAAGAAAGAAACAGACTGAGTCCTTTGCCTCTGGAACTGCTAGTAACTTTTCTTCTGGTCTGGGCTAGAATGGGTAGTACAACACCCATGATTATAGCTACCACTTATTATTAGATTTACTAAGCACTGATATTTACTCCTCACAACAATCCTATGAAAACAATTGTTTTAATCTTTAGTTTGCAGATAAGAAAATGAGGAACAGAGGAGTTAGGTAACTTGTCCAAAGTCACAAAACTAGTGAGTTCTAGAAACAAATCAAGGTCTGACTCCAAATCGTGTGCTATTATACTGCCTTTTCAGTCAGATCCAGAAGAGCATGAGGACAAGTACGTTACAGTCACATCTTACACAGGAGTTAGGTCCCAAGGTCAGTGAGTAAGGCACATTACTTATACATTGTCAAATTACGCTTGCAAATCCTAGAAACAGCTCCTAAAGAATTCTCATTTTGAAGCCTTTTATCAAAGAATGATATATTTAGATTTTAAATCATTTAAGTGTTTAACCACTTAGAACACTTCATCGCTTCTATTATTCTCTAACTTTTCAGCTCTTCTTGTTCATGTTCATTATTTTCATTTGCCATACATGATTTTATTTGTCCCTGGTCGGTCAATGTTACTTTCTGATCCTTATATAACTCTCTAACTTATCCATAGAGGATCTTGTTGACGCAATTGCCAATCACTTCCCTGCCTCCTAAACAACGCATATAATATCTCAGCGAGAAGTAAGTTCCATAAGAGCACATAAGTTGCCATGTAGGTCTAGGAACAGTACATGCAGTTCAATAAACATTTGACGAATAAACAGATAAACAATAAGGAAACCCTTAAAACCTTTAGCCATTTCCCACTCAAATTTTAAAAACATGCACTAAGGATTTCAAGCTTGATGAATTGCACACAATAAGAATGCAGAATGGATAGCAAATGAAAGAATGTAGATTTGGTTCACATCTCCACTTCATTGTATGTATTCAATTAAAGGAATAACTGACAGATTTCTCCACACTATTTAAAATGTTATTTGTTTCCCCCACTCCCCTTTGTTTTCTGACCAAGAACGAAGGCTTCAATTTGTATAAATTAAATGTGTATATTATACAAATTCACTATGTGTCTATTTTACAGAGATTGGAGGAAAAAGCTCAATGGCATATAACTCTTCAGAGATACCCAAAGAATTCCTTTTAGAAAATCCATGTAAAGGTTATTCAGAAGCAGACAATATGACAAAGAAAAAGATTCTTTTGAAACCTTCTAACTTCTTCTGTGAGATTCAAGGAGCCTCAGAAATACTGACATTGAAGAAAGGCCTGGCTGGAGTCTAGCCAGAGAAAAGACTACACTGTTCCTTCTAATACCCTCATAATTGGAGGACAGACAGGAAGCATTGAGCTGGGAAGTAATCCAGAGAAATATCCATTTCAATCCTAACGAACATGGACATTCTGACCTATACAAGAATTAAGACACAGAGGGAGAGGAAGAAAGAAAACATAAAAGGCTTCTACTTACCAGAATTGCAGGGCACGCCTTGGGCAGATAAGAGATAGAGCCTTATGGAGCAGCTCAGCCGTGTCACACACACAGTGTAAGCTTGGTGTTAGCGTCCAGCATGCGACTGTTTGTTTTTTGCAAAAAATAACCCCAAACAGGTCGTCCTCTTTTGTGCATTTGTGCTTAAACTCCAAAGGGTTAGTGAAACTTGTAAGCAAGGATGTCAGTTAATCAGAACAATACTTCACATGAAACACACAAACGGTACAGGGGACACATCATGCTCAATGTAGTGGTGCTCAGAAGCTTGTCTCTCTTCCTTTCTGCCCCCTCCCTCCCTTTTTACCCTTTCAAAATGAGAACTGGATGTTCTCAGTTCTCAGCAAGCAATTGTTAAAACCTTTCACATACTCCCTTATATGGTGAAGCAACAAGCCATTAGAAGTGGGCTACCTTACACAGGATGCTACACCAGCACATTCTTTTTGGAAATATACCATCAAATCACAGCTGGTTCTGTCTTGCGGTCAACTCTAGCTCCTGCTGTACAAATTTTATATCCAAGGACCAGAGTCAAGGCATATTTTGTCTGAATATCATTTTGAGCATTGTATGGAGCAAATCTGATTACCGCATGAGCTTAAATTTTGGCCTGCCCCACATAAGTTGGCCACTGCTTCACAACATAGGAAATAAGCAGGCAAACACACATATATATCCCAGAGACACATGTATATAATATGGTAAGTGTACACACACACACACACAAATATCCAGGAAGAACTTAGGACAACCAGCAGGAACTATAATGACTTTCATATGGTCCAGGAAATGAACATGGAGTGGGAATTGGTAAAGATGCCACTTGATGAGATGACTATGGGTGAGGAGAACCAGCGTCTCAGTCAGTGAGGCTAATCCACCAGTTTGCTTCGGAACTGAACATTTCTCATCAGTCACTGTATGGAGGGAAGAGGTTTACAGCTTTTTCTTCCCAATATCCAGAACTGCTGGCTGTCACCTTTTGAGTGACAATGCCACAAAGGAGTAATCTTATTACCCTGTGATCAGACATAATACAGAATTTATGTTCTCCTTGACTGCTGTCTGTCACAAAGTGGCAGAAGACAGAAAAGATGAACCAGATCTAAAGGGTTAGCCATAAGTACCTTTTAGTGTTCTGGACTGACCAACACATCATGGAACCCCAGCAAAGAAACACAAGACAAATGGTTGCTAAGATGAGGTTAAAAATTAAGTCACACTGGTCACGGAAAGCTAGTGATCATGACTCTCAATCAGCAAAGCTGCTTTTACACCATTCAGAAGGTACCCCCCAACATTTGGAGATAAAAACTAAAAGTACCTTTTGTTCTGTCTGCTGAGCCAACTGACTCTGAAGCTGCTGAAGCTGGTTTGCCGAACCATCACAAAGGTCACGGTAAGCCTTATTCAGAGCATTCAATTGCTCAGATATCTGTTCCTTCTCTTTTTCTGAAAGCCTGCATAATGAAGCATGAAAGCTTTTTTAGGAAAAAAACATTCTCCCAACTCCCCTCTACTGCTTCAAAATCACCACTTCTTCATCTTGCATGGATTATCTGGTCAGTTTTCCACATCCATTGAAGACTTTGAAGTCTGTTCATTCATTGAAGTCTACCTCAAATCAAGGCACGATTTTTGGTGATGTCAATGCTATGTCACCTTATGCTTGTTGTCAAAATGGCCTCCTCTCCACTTTAGTCCCATCCACACATGGCAGACATGGACTCTGCCATCATCTACAATTATTCTACTTCTGAAACCTTAGACTTTAAGATTCCATTATATGATTATAACCATACCTTCTAGTTTTATCTTTCTTTACTCCTTCTACACCTATTTTCTTTTAAAAATATTTCAGACAGAAAAATATAACAAATTCTTATTTACCTGTTGCCCAGCTAACCAGCTTTAACAAATTTTACTGTTTTACCATATTTGCTTCAGATACTTTTCTAAGAAATAAGATCTTACAGATATAATTAAAACCCACTGTGTGTGTAAATTATCACCAAATTCATTCCTTTCCTTTTCTCCCCAGAGGCAGTAACTTCTTAAATGTGGTGAGTCCTGCAACTTGCTTTTTTTATTGTATACTATATTTCTCAGAATGAACTATATTGATTTATATTAGAACTATACATTAACTCACTCAAGTCTCCAAAGCCTTCCTTGACTCCTCCATTTTCTTTTAATCTGTCACTCCTCTCTATGATTTTCCATTTCTTCTCTTTAGAGTCCAGACCCCACAGTTCATCTTCTTAATCAGTTCCTTACCATTTTCCTTGTACTCTCCACTCATTAACCTGATAAAACCCCAACCCCAGATCAATCAAACCATTGGACTTCCCTGCTTCCACACCCAGGCTGCTAAGTATATCCAATGAGGAAAAAAAAAAAAAAAAAATCCCACAACCAGAAAGATCATACTGGTTTCTAACCTCAACTGGAACTGAATACTTGACAATCCTCTTGGAAGTTTGCAGCCAAGCCCCTTTTCCTTTGTCCTCAGCATCACCCTAACTTTCAGCTACCTTTCTGCCTATTTCAAAGAGAAAATACAGGCCAGGTATGGTAGCTCATGCCTGTAATCCTAGCACTTTGGGAGGCCAAGGTGGGGGGATAACTTGAGGTCAGGAGTTTGAGACAAGCCTGAGCAAGAGTGAGACCCCATCTCTAACAAAAATAGAAAAATTAGCCGGGTGTGGTAGTGTAGCTGAGGCAGGAGGATGGCTTGAGCCCAGGAGTTTTGAGGTTGCTGTGAGCTAGGCTGACACCACGACACTTTAGCCCGGGCAATAGCACGAGCCTCTGTCTCAAAAAAAAAAAAAAAGGTGGGGGGGGGAATCAAGACCACTGGGCACCAATTCTCTAACTTTCCAGCTTCATTCCTGACAAATTTACCACTATCCACACCTTTCCTAATCTCCTTTTCTCCATACTCAGAGGAAAAGCTGTCTCAACTCCTGTTTAAGGTTGTACTTTCTACCCATTGATAAATTTCATCCTCTCCTATATCCTCTGGGACCTTTCTCCTATTATCTCCTCCCTTTTGTCCTTGAAACTCAGTCCATAAAGTTCCTGTCTTTTTTTTTTTAAGAGACAGGGTCTCACTCTGTTACCCAGGCTACAGTGCAGTGCCACTATCACAGCTCACTGTAGCCTCCAACAATCCTCCTGCTTCAGCCCCCTGAGTCACTAGGACTATCGGCAGACACCACCATGCCCAACTAATTTTTCTTATTTTTTGTAGGAATGGGGTCTTGCTATGTTGCCCAGGCCAATCTCAAAGGTATCATTCATAATTTTCCTTTTCCTTCTCTGAGGTTTCCTTTATAGGCTGAAAAGCCCTTTCGCATTAATCCATTCTTATGGATTCTACTGTGCTGATAACTCAAATTTCTGACACTTTATATGATGATTTTCATGTGTCACCAAACCCACACATTCATCATCCTTAATATCTCGACTCAGTCTCCTCCCCTCCATCCCTCACCATTTCTTGCCTACATTGTCAACAGCCTCTTAACAGGCCTCTCAGCCTCTGTTATAGCTCGTCTCAATCCATTCATTCTCTACATAACTGTTCTAGCAACCTTTATAAACAAAATCCAATCATGTTTAAAATCCCTCCCCATAGCCAACAAAGTAAAACACAAACTCCTTAGTATGAACTATAAGGCTTTTCATAGACTGCCTTCTGCTGCCCTGAATTCTACAGCCTGAATTCCCATCATGACTCTAAGTTTTATCCAGATAGAGCAGGGCCCCAGATGCACCGTAATCTCTCATTTTACACTCACTTATGACTGTGCTTAGCTAAGAAGATCTGTGAAGTTTTAATGGCTTCAGAGACTTGTTCCTTCTTGGTTGTCAGCTCTTCTGCCAGAACCTATGTAGTATAAAGAGAAAAAGCTTCAAAACCCAAGTAAGAGGAAGAATTATTTGAAATTAACTTTTTAAAAATCCTAGGGAAAAAAATGCAGCTTAGGTCAAATTATTATTACCAATGAGATACAGCTGATTAAAAAGGTAGATGTACAAACAAGATGACTTCTTAAGTTTAAGTCCTAGAAGTTAACATTTACTCAGGCAACAATCATTTCTGGAATGGCCCATAGGTAACTTCTATAATTCCGCCTGATCATTATCACATATTATTCTACCCAGGTAGACAGAGATGGACCTTCTACTCACCTGCTGTTCCAAAATAGCTTTTTCAATGTCTGTTGATTCTTTGGTCTGGGATGAGGTAGCTTTTCCTTGTGTATTCCTTGCTAGGGTAGACACCCAGCCCAAAAGTTCTTTAACCTTCTCCACATGTTCCTGTTTTTCTTCTTCTACCACTTTCTAGAAGAGGAAATAGAAAATCAGTATCCCAGCAATACCTTATTTATTAGACAAGCAAGATTTCAGACTTCCTAAAACAGAGGCATGAAAGTTACCTAAATGAGTAGGCAGTGAAAATAATCTGAACTTGAACATAATTTAGCCAGCCTACAGCCTTGCTCACAGGTGTCTGTGTGATACTGACAGTTAAATTTGTTATACCTAGGTTTAACACCTTTCTAAAAAAAAAAGGAAAAAAAGTACTGTCTTATACATGATAGTCACTCAATAGTTATTTTTAAAAAGCCCTTCACATACAGCATCTTATTCACTTTCATAATTCCTAGGTTTACAGGTGAGGAGACTGAAACCTATAGAGATATTAGGTAGGCATTGACACAAAGAAAGGCTCGCTAATTTACATAGGCAAAAAATGGTATGGTTAAAGTTTTCAACAGCTTTTCTAAGAGTGGTTGAATATGTGGAAACTTATTTTGCAAAGACACAGAAGATTTTTATAATTATAAAAAGATGACATGTTCATTACAACAAATCAACAGAAATCTGAAATACATAATATATGTGGCTCAATCTTATTTCCCCAGAAATTTGGCTATATATATATATATATATATTTATATGTATAGATTTGTTTCTATGCTATATCTTTGCAGTACACACAGTTTTTATTGAAATCATAATCATACAGTTATAACTAACTTTTTCCCTCCAATAACATATTATAAATATCTTTCCATGTTAATTCACTTAAATCTATTTCATTATTTAATAGCTTGATAGCATTCCATTGTATGGAATTTGTAAGTTCCCAATCTTTGTTCACATCCTTTTCTTCTTCTCTTTATCTATTTATTTTTTAGAGACAGGATCTCACCCTGTCACCCAGGCTGGGGTACAGTGGTACCATCATAGCTCACTGCAACCTCAAACTCCTGGCCTCAAGTGATCCTCTCACCTCAGCCTCCCAAAGTGCTGGGATTATAGGTGTGAGCCACCATGTCTGGCCCACATCCTTTTCTTCATGTATTTCTGTAATAAAGATACTTGGAGGTGGGAGTGCTGGCTACAATACAGTCAATCCTTATTATTCACTATTCACAGATTCTGTGTTTGTTTAATTCATCCACTCACTAAAATTTATTTGTAACTCCAAAGTCAATACTTGAGCTGCTTTCGTGGTCATTCCCAAGCATGCACAGAGCAGCAAAAAATTTTAGTTGTCCAATGTACATGTTACCAGCTGAGGTAGAACAAGGCAACACTCTGCCTTCTTGTTTTAGCTCTCACATGATAAACGAGTGTCCTTTTCACAGTTGACTTAGTGCCATGTTTTTCACATGTCTGTGATTTTTGTTGATTCATAACATGATTTCACTGCTTAAAATGGCCTCAAATAGTGCTTAAGTGCTGTTTAGTGTGGCTGTGACATGCCTTATTGAGAAAATAAATGTGTTAGATAAGCTTCATTAGAAGTGAGTTACCAGTGCTGTTTGCCATGAGTTCAATGTCAGTGAGTCAATAATACATGGTAAACCGTCTTTAAACAAAAACACACATAAAATAAGGTTATGTACTGATCTATCGACAAGTGTTATGACCAGAGGATTGAAGGAACCTATCCTTGTAATTCCCCTAGGAGTAAGCAATGGTTCAGTACTTGCCAATGCAGCAACTTTATAGAACATAACTATTGCAAATAATGAGAACTGGCTCTGTGTGTACTTTAAATTTTGATAAATGAGGCACAGGATTTTTTTTAAAAAAAGATTTTTTAGACATGATGTCTCACTATGTTGCCCAGGCTAGACTTGAACTCCGGGGCTCGAGTGATGCTCCCACCTTAGCCTCCCAAGTAGCTGGGACTACAGACAAGTACCACTGCACCCAGCTAAGGATTTTTAATTGTATTTTCAATGCAAATTTAGGACACAAACATCCTTACCTCCTCCTCCTCCAGCCGGCGGAGTGCATCACTGATGTATTTCACATGCTGAGTTGTTAAGGTCACCAATGCTGTGTAGCGAGTCCTTAAGTCCATGAACTGTAGTTCAAAAGAACAATTTCGATAAACTATCTCCCAAAAAGCTAAATGTAAATAGTTGAAAATAGGGGAAATTCTCATGGAGTCTCATGCTCAACAGAAAAGTGAGGCCCATATCAAAATGAGGCCAGACAAATGAGTCTTTCCTTAAGGGAAGACAATGGCGTATTTTCTTCCCCCACCCTTTTCACCTCTTGTGTGATGGCATCTGAAGAGGAAAACATGCGACGGCGCTTGCCAGGGGACTTCTGCTGTGATTCCACAAAGGCCTTGTATGTCATCAGTTGTAATTCATAGTCCTAGGAAAGGAAGAAATTTCACTATATTTACTTAGGGCTTTATAGCTCACACACATCATGTAATAGAATCACAGCATTTTATGGCTGGAAGGCATTTTGGTGATCATTTAGGCAGGAGGTTAGCAAACATGTCCTGCAAAGGCCCAGGTAGAGAATATCAGCCCATACAATTTCTGTTACATGGGCAAAAGCAGCCATAGGCAATATGTAAATGAAAGAGCACGGCTTTGTTACAATAAAACTTTGCTTATGGACACTTAAAATTGAAGTTCATATAATTTTCACAAAATGAAACATCATTCTTTTAAAATTTTTTTCAAACCATTTCTCATGAGCCATACAGAAACAGGTATACGGGCTAGATTTAGCCTATAGATCATGGTTTGCTGACTCCTGAGTTACAGCATGTTGATCACCAAACCTCTTTTTCATTTCATATGTGGGGAAACTAAAGCCCAAAGAGGGGACGTGAATTTCCCTAATTAACTCAGTGGGTAGGTAGCAGAATCTCAGTCTTCTAATCCCTCAACCAATGGTCTTCTCATTTCACCGTGCTATTCTGCGGCTCCCTCACAACCCTGAGAGTGCTGCCCTAGTCCAGGCCCTCTTCATCTCTTACATGGAGGGGTGCGGTAGCCTCTTATGTACTCTCACTGCCTCTAGTCTCACCTCCAATTTATTCTCTACCATGCCACCAGAATAATTTTTCTAAAACCCAAAGATGACCACATTGTTAGTCTGCTTAAAAGCTTTTAACGACCTACAGCAGAGCTTCTCAAACATCAATATGCATACAAATCATCTGGGCACCTTATTAAAATGCAGAATCTGATTCAGTAGGTCTGAGATTCTGCATTTCTGACAAGCTCCCAGGTAATGCTGATGGTACTGGTTCAAAGACAACATTGAAGAGCAAGAATAAAAAACAAAGCCAAAACAGCTCAACAAGGCCTTTCGTGGGTTTGGCCCCAACCTCCCCACTCATTTTCCGTAGTTACTGCTCCTCATGTAGCTTCTAGTTGCACCAAAATACTTGCCATGTCCTCACATAATCATGTATTTTAATTCCTCTGTGCCTTAGATTATGCAATTCCTTTGCCTAGAATGTCCTGCTTCTGTTGTCTACTTAGGAAACTCTGGCCAGAAGAAAAACATGCAATTCCAAGTTCCTGAAGAAACCCACAAAAAAATAGTAGTGGCAACAATAATGAAATAATAATAATAAAAGCAATTTCTACCACTACCTGTTGCCATTTTTCTTAGCTGCTGCGGCATGGGTCTATGTATACATTATCTCATTTAATCTTTACAATCATTCAGTTAGGTAGTTGTCATTTCCATTTTACATAGATAGCAACAGAAACTTAGGCTAAGCACTTGCTCAAAGTCTCAAGCTTAGAAAAGGGTGAAGTTAGGATTTGAACTCGATTCTTTCTTATACCGAATCTTTTGTTATTAACTAAAGAAATGCATTTATTCAAAAAATATTTGTTGAGCAATCTACTGAGTACCTGCCATTGTTTTGGGTCCTGTACACAAGTGGGGAACAAGTCAGAAAAAACCTTGCTCCCCTGGAACTTACATTCCAGTGGAAAGTCACAGAATAAACAAATATATATATAAGAATCTTAAGTCATTTTTTCTTTAAAGATATTGTAAGAGAAATAGAAAAGGGCCAGATCATACATGTCTTTATAAACCACACAGGACTTAGAATTTTATTATGAGCATGATATGAAGCTACTGGACAGTTTTGAGCAGGAGAATGACATGATCTGATTTACCATTTTTTATCTATTATAAGGTACACCTGTTCTCCACGTTTAAGTATCTCTAACATTGGAATATACCTTACAATCAGTGGTTTGCCACATAATTGGCAGTTTCTTTTCTTTTTCTTGGTATGCATAAAATTATGGTGTAGCTTATAATCAATGGATTATAATCAAGATTCAGTGACACACAGTATGTTCTAAAAAGTGGAGTCTGGCTACTGTGTGGGAAAACAGTCTGTGGAGGAAGGAGCAGAAGCAAGAGACTAGCTCGGAGGTATTGTAGTAGTCTACAGATGATTCCTCACTCAGCTGTGAACTAGGGAAACAGAGGGGAGATAATGAGAAGTAGGCAGACATCTGAAGACAGAGCCAACAGAGAATATAAAGATTAAAGCAAAGAGTATAGTTTAGGATGAGTCTTGGGTTTTTGGCCTCAGCAACTAAGAAAAATGGTGACATTATTTCCTGCGATAGGAAAGACAAGTGAAAAGTGTATTTGAGAAGAAAACCCAAACATTCTGTTTTTGGCATGGTAAGTTTAAGAGGCCTATCTATGGTCACCGAAATGGAGACTCCTCCAATCCCAGCCAACATGTGGTACTTCTCCGAGCATCCCCAAGCATGGGGCCACAGGAAGTACACATCTGCATAACTGAAGAATAGGGCCAGCCTCTAGCATAAAAGCTCTGCTTAATTTGTCCAGAAACAGAACCTACAGTGACAATGCAGATTTTCCTAAACTGAAGATCACTTTTGTTCCCTGTGGTTGTGGTAAAGTTACCTTTACAATAGTGGAGTACTGTTGGGAAAATTTTTGACACTGGTCCAGTTTTGTCTGATTTCTCTCGATTTCTGCAAACAGATCCTAGGAACCAAAACAGCACAACATCATTGTTGTCATTATCATCACTGAAGCAGCTGAGCATTTACTATGTTCTAAGGCAGTGGTTTTCAAACCTTAGCTGCATCAGAATCATCAGGAAGGCTGATTAAAATACAGACTGGGCTATATTTTAGCTGGGCTCTACCTCCAAAGTTTCTGATTCAGTGGGTCTAGGGTTGGGTGCAAGAACTTGCATTTCTAATATGCCCCCCAACCCGAGGTGAGGCTGATGCTGTTGGTCTGGGGTCGACACTCTGAGAACCACTGTTCCAATTATTTTACATGTATCACACTTCATTTCATCCTAATAAAAATAGCCCTATAGGGCAGGTTAAATAAATAATGAACTATGTTCATTTCATTAATGAGGAAAAGAACCTGTGGCCTCCTGGGTGAGTGTAGCCTTTTAATGAAGGGATTTGTTCTATGAAGTTTGGATTCAGTTGAGGGGCCACATGTGGGGATCTGGAGGGCCACATGTGGCCTTGAGGCTGCAGGTTCCCCACCCCTGGAAGAAATTTGTTAAAAGGCTCACAGCAGGAGAGTGAACCAGGACTGGAATCGAGGCAATGTAACTCCAGACCTCATACTCTCAACCACAATGCTAAAACAAACAAAATACCAAGAAAAATGCTTTAAATGAAATTATTTTCTTCCACTCACAGCTTTCCCTGGGTTTTCAAATCCCCATATTCTAATCCTAGTAAAATAAAATGTAACATCAAGAAAAAAAATGAAGATAATTTTAATCTGTTCATCTAGTGGTTTTAATATACAGTTAAAAATTGAAGGGACTTTACAGGTCCTCTAACCTAAATGTGAAACCAGTATCTTGAGACCATTCTTCTTGAATCTATCTATCTTGAATCTATCTAAGAAGAGGGGGCCTGCTATTTGGGGGAAGATTTAATTATTAGAACATTATAATAAGAACATTATTTTCTTTTACAATGAACTAATTCTATCCCCCTGCAACTTCCACTGTGTTACTACAACACTGACCGTCTGCTGGCTGAGCTGCTCTGACAGCACTCTGCTATCCTCAGCCTGGCCTGGCTTCATCATTTCCTGCTGGGCAGTGGTCTCCTCAATCCACTTGATGAGAGTTCCATGGCAGGCTCGGTAATCTCCCAGAACTTCCTGGATACTTTCTAGCTCAGATTGGCTGGAGAAGCAAAGGGAAACTGCTATCAGATACCTTGTATAAATACAGTAAAGTAAATGAGGCAATTCCCTCCTTAGCCCATGCTTCCAGCTGGGCTTAACCACAAGCATGCATCTTTATTTATGGGGAGCAATAGTGCAAGGCTGAGTGAGACCTATGCATGTACCCAGTCCCTTCTGGTGTAAAAAGTGAGCAGAAACCAGTTATGCACTACTAGCCCTGGAAACTGCCTTGTGGTCTGGTATTCCATGATAATTTTTGTCAAATTTTTGACCTAGGTTACCAAGGATTACCAGGATTGCCAATAAGGCAGTACTGGCTGTATACTTCTGTACCCTGATGATAGAGTACCTGTCAATGTACCACAATTATGATTTATGAATCACTATAATTTCTTCAGCAGAAAGAGATAGGAGTGAAAAATAGTAATTTCCTTTACTTCCAATAATAGTTACACTACTACTGTTAGTATAACTAGCCATGGGATAGTAATTCAATTAGAGAGATTCAATCCATACTTACATGAATTGCTAAATCCTTCTCCCTACCCAGTTTAACCTCAGAAAGATGTAGTTTCTCTCTTTCCTATTCATATCTGTCATCCAAGGCAGGACTGCTAGTAACAAACACCACTGAATTAGCAAATGAGATGGAAGCAAGAAACGCTACAAAGTCCCACTATTAAAAATGGCTCATAGTTGGATTCAAAGTGAGTAAAACAAGAACTGGAGGCCGGGCGTGGTGGATCATGCCTATAATCCTAGGCACTCTGGGAGGCCAAGGCGGGGAGGATTGCTTCAGCTCAGGAGTTTGGGACCAGCCTGAGCAAGAAAGAGACCCCGTCGCTACTAAAAATAGAAAAATTAGCCAGGAGTGGTGGTGCATGCCTGTATTCCCAGCTACTCAAGAGGCTGAGGCAGGATGACCGCTTGAGCCCAGGAGTTTTAGTCAGGGCAACAGAGTGAGACTCTGTCTCTAAAAAAAAAAAAATGCTAAAAACAAAAAACTATGAATACACAGACATAACTATGTTTGGTTAAGCCCTAGTCTCTGAACTCTAATAGGAGGAAAAGGTGGGGTCACCACTTACCGGGTCTCAAGCTGGGCAATGACTCGGTGCCAACGCTCCTGCAGCTGGGAACCTTTCTCCTGGTAGCGTTCCAAATCCACATTTCGTTCTGGTGTCAGACGACTCAGCTGTTCTGCCACGACCTTGGCCTTGGCAATTTCCTTGTCTAGGACTGAAAACACTGAATTCTTCTCTTTCACATCACTAAGCCAGTGCTATAAAAACATAAGCACAGAAAGAGGTTAAATATTCTCCACACTGAAAAGGATTCAGACTAAGATAGGAAACAAGGACATTGTCTACAGCTGGCTCCAATTCATATCTGTGATTGTGCCTTAGAACGTTTGTGCCAGAAATGCCTCCATAGGTCATGATCTCTGCTTTCCTGACGCACACTGGGAAGCCAAGGGCAAGCAGTACCATATAGAGAAATGTGCAAAGAACTCGTATTTAAAACCTGGCTTTACTGCTTATGAGCTATGAAACCATAATCTCTCCTGTAGTTGGAGATAAAAATCTCTTCTTATCCACTTCACATAGTAGCTTGTGAGAATCAAATGTGATAATAGCTAAGTAATTTATAAACTTATGGCATAACCATTGACTATATCTAATTAAGCCATGATTTAAAAGGGAAAAAATAAATTAAAAAAATACAGCCCTTTCTCTTCCATTTCTAGCTATACATATTTCTCAGTCCCTCCTTCTTTGAATACATATTAAAATATTTAAATATATTCTGCCTAGCTCAAATGCAAACTTAAATCAGTGTCATATCTTCCAAAATTGCATTTCTCAGACGGGGCATAGTAACTTACACTTGTAATCCTAGCACTCTGGGAGACTGATGTGAGAGGATCACTTGAGCCCAGCCTGAGCAAGAGCAAGACCCTGTCTCTACAAAAAATAGAAAAATTAGCTGAGCGTGGCAGCTCACACTTGTAGTCCTAGCTACTTGGGAGGCTGAGGCAGGAAGAGGTTCACTTGAGCCCAGGAGTTTGAGGTTGCAGTGAGCTATGATGACGCCACTGCACTCTACCTGGAATGACAGAGTAAGACTCTGTCTCTAAAAAAAAAAAAAAAAAAAATTGAATTTCTCTGCTAACCCAAAGCAATGGATATGTTTCAGTTAATCTCCTAAGAAATCCAGAGTGACCTACCCGTAATGTAGACCGATGGGACTCCAGAGCTGAGAGATCTGCTGGTACTGCTTCTTCCTGACTCAGCTTGATTTCATAACCTTTGACCAAGAGTTCAGCATCTTGTATACTACGTATTATAACATCAATTGTCTTTAATCTGTGGGGATAAAATCATCTTCCTTCATCAACACATAAATTTTAAAACCTAGATTATATACCTACAGTGCTGCAGAGAGGTTCATAAAATGTAACTACCAAAATCAATTTCACCATTTTTAGATGATGACAGAGTTTGGTGAAAACAAGAAAGCATGGTATATATGCTACCAATGTAAGTCAATTCAAAATAAAGTTTTAAGTTGTACTGGCACATGCACATATGTGGTAGACTCGTGGACAAAAGGCATTAGGCCATACACCCACTTGACACTGTAAAGAGTCTAAGATCTGCTACTCTTCGAGGTCATAGGTGGAGATGGATGGGTGGGGGAAGACCTTCAAAGACTCATAGCTAGTTTACTTGACAACTTTTCTTTTTATTCTTTAGTCTCTCACCCTTTCTCATAATGCCTTTAAGTGTTATTTTCAGAGGTATCTAATCAAACAGAAATAAGGTGCAAAAGAGTCCCATCACTGCAAATCAACTCCCTATCCATATCACTGACATTTGTTTATTGCAGTGCTAATGAACCAAGTCCATGTTATTAGGAACTAAAGCCAATACCTCTCATCATGGGTACATGTTCTTTTAAGATTTGTACTCTCTCTGGATTATTTATAAAACACTCCAGGACTTTCCTCTTCTTATCCCAATGGATAACATTGCCCTTTGGACCCAAAACCTCAGCTCACTTACTTATTCAGATAGACAGTGGAGAGACCATAGACATGGTCCATCTTCTCCACCAGCAGATTCAGTTCAGAGCGCAGAGTTGGGACACTTGAACCAGATGGAGACTGATGGAGAAAGCTGTTGCATTTCATGGAGACAGCATCCAAGTCTGACCTTAGCTGCTGCAAATCCTCCTGGGTACGCTGCCAGGAACAAAACACACATTAGCTGGGTGTGGTGGTGCATGTCTGTGCTCCCAGCTATTTGGGAGGCTGAGGTGGGAGGATCACTTGAGTCCAAGAGTTGGAGGCTATAGTAGGCTATGACTGTGCCACTGTACTCCAGCCTGGGCAACAGAGTGAGACCTTGTCTTTCAAAAAAAATTTGAAAAGTAAAAATAGGGCTGGGCGTGGTGGCTCATGCCTGTAATCCCAGTACTCTGGAAAACTGAGGCAGGAGGATCACTTGAGGCCAGGAGTTTGATACCAGCCTGGGAACATAGTGAGACAGCCATCTCTACAAAAAATTTTAAAAATCAGCTGGACGTAGTGGCATGTACCTATAGTCCTAGCTATTGGTTTAGAATTGGATGAAGATAGATATGTATGAAATTCATGATTGTGTGTATGTGTGAGAGAGAGACATGGATCAATAAATTGATCTATATATGTTATATATTTATGTTTATACATACATGTATATATGTGTATGTAACATTTGTGTGTATATGCATATAAGTAAGTATATGTTTTCTAGCTCTGTCTGCCAACTGAGCCTATAAGTAATGATATCCAAACAACAACGAGCACACTCAGCACCCAGATCTTGGCTTCTAAATAACATTCTTCACCCAAAAGAATCAGAACTCCTTAGAGAAACAGCTGATCCCAGGTTTGGGGCTGGCAAAGGCAAGATCAATCTGGAACATTTTGTTTTGTCAAAAAGAGAAGAACTCAAACAACAACAGGGACATGGTAAAAGAACACAAGAGGCTCCCATTGGCTAAATCTGGGAAATTTTGAGCATAAAAAAAATGAAAACAACGAGAGTAACAAATTACATATGACTGAATAAAATAAGAAACTGTGAGTATATATTGACATAAATAACTAAAGAAGAAAGGAAGAGAGAGAGGAAAGAAGTGAAGAAGGAAAGGAAGGAGGGGAAGTAGGAAGGGAGGAAAGGAGAGAGGTAGGCAGGCAAAAAGAAGGAAGGCTGGTTTTCCCTTTTAATAGAATGTAAATTTTAAAAATGGAGAAGGAATGGCAAAATTAGAAAATCAGTTTTTGCAAATGTGATACTTTAATAATTGATTCAGTCAAGAATCAAATAGAGGCTAGACTAAAACTAGCTGACAAAAGTTTGATGAAAAACAGGATATTTAAAAAAAATTTTTTTAAAATTTTTTTTTGTAGAATGGTGTCTTATTGTGTTGCCCAGCCTGGTCTCAAACTCCTGGCCTCAAGTGATCCTCCCACCTTGTCCTCCCAAAAACAATAGAATTATAAGCACCACCAGCCCAGGAAAAAAATAGGGTATTTAAATAGTCTCAAAGTATCTCCCCATAAGGCACGCAGTAATTACAAAAGGGAAATAGTAAAAAGGAATCATAGTTAACATCACCAATGAGACAAATCAATGTCACATGTCTCCTAATATGACACATCCATGTACCAAGGGCACACTATCATTTCGGTGGCATTCCTGCCAAAAACGTAAAACCTGAATCTAATCATGAGGAAGCCTCAGATAAACACAAATAGAAGGACAAAACATTCGACATTTGTTCTATAAAATAAACGGTCTGCGTCTTCCAAAGTGTTAAGGTCATAAAAGATGATGAAAAGGTGAGAAACTGTTTCAAATTAAAGAAATCTAAAGAAACACTGCAACTAAATGCAACATGTAATTCTTGACTGAACCTTGGACCAAAAATATTTTGGGGGAATTGGGGCATAAACGGCTTTATTAGGTCAACTGATGAAATTTTAATAAGGTCTGAGCTTGGATAACAGTATTAAATCAATGTTAATTTTCTGATTTTAATCGTTGTTCCATGTGTACGTAAGAAACTTTCCTTTTTTAAAAAAATGCACACTAAACTATTTAGGGGGTAAAGGAGCATCATGTTTGGAACTTGCTCTCAAGATAAAAAAGAATATTATTGGGCCGGGCGCGGTGGCTCACGCCTGTAATCCTAGCACTCTGGGAGGCTGAGGCGG
>CAUYRT010064085.1:0-27183 GCA_963574885.1 Lepilemur ruficaudatus | reverse complement strand
GCTCCACCTCCCAGACTCCGTGCTTAGTCAGGAGGCCTTCACAGCTTCCCTCCCTCCTGGGGGCAGAATGGAGCCTCTCTCCACGGGGAGCCCCTGCGGCTGTGTCTGTGATACTTCCCCTCCTAAACTTCTCGCCTCAGCTGGAATCCCATGCCCCCCCCAAAGTCAGCAGGAGCTCCCCCAGGTGAGGCTAATAATGCTCCACTTGCCTTTGTTTTCCATGGTCTCCTGAAACACCTGCCAGACAGGAAATGCCCAATAGGCGTCTGTTGGATTAACGTGTGCCGTTCTCCATTACTATTAAGACTTCTCAAGTAGATTAAACTCAACACCCAGGAAAACGTCTGATCTTTCATTGCAAATGAGACCAATAATGATAGTTCTTGTCTTTTATTAAAAGTAAAATTGTACCTTTCTGAGGGCATATGATACTCTGGTTATCTAAGCTGCAAAAGAAGTTATAATCCATATATCCAACAAAACTGCAAAAGTTATCAGATTATTAATTTGTCCTAAATTGCAGAAAATGCAATGATATTTAGCAATTCAGAAAGTATCTTGTTAACTTTATTTATTTTTTGAGATGGGGTCTCTATTTTGGCCAGGCCACTCTTGAACTGCTGGGCTCACACGATCCTCCCACCTCAGCCTCCCTAGTAGCTGGGACTACAGGTGCACACCACTGTGCCTGGCTCAGAAAATATTTTTGAAATTTCAGCGCTTTTGATTTTTGATAGTATTTTACTTCATGAGAACAAATAATCAACAGAAAAATAGAGAATTCACAACAGAAGACTGTCGGATACCTATGCCTTTATTGACGTCCTACATACGCTTAAGATAATACTGTATATAATCAATTTCCGACAACAATAACTCAAGTCACAGAAAAGTCCAGATTCATGTTGTAGGTGGACAGTGGGTAAAACCAACACATCAACCCCCTGCAGACTTTCAGCTGAGAGAATTTATGATCTAAACAGGCATATGTATTTTTGATGTCATGAGATTAGAAGCATGTCAACACACTATTTAATTTTTAGCAAAAAGAAAAAAAATTAAAAAACTAATGAAATTTGTTTTAATACTAAAAATCTTGGCAGGCTATTCTTTTAATCCCTGAAGCTAATGACAATGGCTTTCTAGAAATGCTACTTTTAATAAACCTCTCTTCAAATTATTTGATTATTATTATTATTATTGTTGATAAATCAATCTTGATGGAATCCTTAACCTTAAAAACACTGTTCGTTTTAAACACTGACTTTTTTGTCTTTGAATTTTCTGCAGTAAAACTTGTAACTTTCAGGAACCAATGAACTGGCCATCAGCAGATGAAATGCGTGGTTGGCATACTAAGCTTCTGTTAAAATTATTTTATGAAATTTTAGGAATAATGACACTTCAGTGGGTTATAAGTGCCTTTGTTCATACAGGATAAACTTTCATTTATATATAATGCAATGAATAAATTGTTCTTCCCGTAAAACTAAATGGCATGAAGCTATGTTTTTAATTAAATGATAAAAAAAAAAACCATCATGGATATTGAAGAACACTGGAATGGAATGGGTTTATAGACATAGGTTATTATTTTCTAGAATGATACCTTCCTTAGCTTCTTTGAGAAGAGCTGTTCGTTGCAGTGGGGAAGGTCTGCTCGCTGTCTCACAGGCTAGAGCTCGATGAGGTCTCCAGCTGACAACACCACCTCCACCTGCTGCCTCTTTCTCTCTCAGCGCACAGTGAGATTCATACGCGACGTGGTGGAGCACTTGCCCTTGCTTGTGTCACAGAGATCCTGTTAGATCACGCAGCTGCGCCATTATCAGCTCCGCTTTCTCCAGCTGGCACTTGAACACAACAAGAGGCAGGACAAGGTCAGATGGGGGAGCCAGCAAAGCGCTTTGTGTTTCATTTGGACTAACAGATAATCATCTCCTAAGTGGTGCTCCTTTTTAATTATGCATTTTGCACATGAACCTTGCATTAAGGTAAAAAAAAAAATAAAAAGAAGAAGGTTTCAGTATGGAAAGAAGCTTCTTGATCAAGCTTATTATGGCTCATCCCACTGAGTAATCACCATCCGTTAGACGTGGATACAAAGTCTCGCCTTGACGATCAAAGCGTCAGGGTTACGTTAACAAGGGCTTGGTGTCTGGGTAGATTTCACTGTTCATCGTATTTTGCTTGTCACTCTAACTTCATACTTAGGTTTTCATTTGAAGTTTTCAGGTCAGGTACGATACAATTTTTATAGCACGGCAAATATTGTGCACCAATGACATTAATTATCTGTATTATCCCAGTTAGGTAAAGGACCATTTGTCTTTAATTCTATACTGTTGCAGAAAAACAATAAACGTACAATATTTTCCAACACCATCTGTGCTCTCAACTTCTCTGCCGGAAGCTGGACCCCTTCTATGGTCAGATAGGAACCCTGACAAGCACTCTTTCTCTGTTTTCTTTAAATATAATATAATCCTGCCATTAAAAGCATTATTTCCATAATTACAGTTTTTGCAAGTGGATTTTCTTTATTTTGCTGACTCCACATAGAAACACAAATAAGAACTTAGCTATTTAGTTCCCTCTTGGCACAAATGAAGACATGGGGGCACGCAGAGCTTTTCCTGACACCGCACGGCCAGTTGATTGAGATGTGACAATAACCTGAGCTTCTTTGAATCTCTAGAGTGAACCTATTTCCTCCCAAAACCGTGGTCTCGACATATCTCGGTCACATAGATATTGTCTTTTATCTCTAGGTCTGGAACAGTGTTCTCAGCTCTGTATTTACGTTGGAATTACCTGGACACCTTTAAAACAATTTCCTTGGCCTCACCCTCTCTGAATTCTAAGTTAATTGGCTTAGTTTAAGGTCTGGGCGTTGGTGTTTGTAAAACAGGGGACTCTCGTCTGCAGCCAGGGGTGAGCGCTTGACATCTAGGAGGAAATTAATCCCCACGTCGCGGACACGTTGTGTAACATGCATGTGTGTTTCAGACGGAGCAGAGGACCCCAAGTCCTCGGGTTCATCCAGAGAGGGCTGCTGTTTTGTCTTGAGTCTGTCGTTAGCCCCAGAAGGTCTCGGGGAGGATCCCGTGGCCGCGGGAGGGTCCCCCCGGTGGCTCTCCCACCCCTGCAGGTGCGAGAACTTTGCTTTCGTCCCCTGGTCAAGCTGCCTTCCTTGATGCTGAGCACTTTGGGGAGCTTGACCTTTTCAGTGGCTGGAATGCCACACCATCAACTTCACCGGCTCAGTGCAGTTTTGGCAAAATTCTGCCTCTCTCATTCTGAGAGTCTCAGCTTGAGTGGCATCGTGTCTTGAAGTGTGGGTGAGAAAACATGTAGGGTAGAGTTCTAACGGTTGCTGCAGTCAAAGCAGCGCTTTCCCGAGAGTCAGTAAATGTGACCGTCTCATGGCTTTGTCTACTGAAGTATGTTTCCTGAGAAGTGATTCCGCGCCCCTGACAATTGCCGGTGTTTGTGGTCCGTGAATCGGTACCACCTGAGGGTCAGCAGAGCGTAGCTATTGAGGGCAGAGAGTCCGGCGTTAGAACGAGGTGCAGATTTCTATTCTACTGTGCCTCTTTTTGGAGTTGTTGATGATTCTTCATCTTTCTACGTCCCAGCCTCCTCCCAGGAGAGCAGGGATGATGACAGCTACCCCAAAGGTGCCAGATCAAGGCTTTAGGAAGTGTCTACCGCAGGGTAGATTCTTAACCAGCAGTAGCGATCATTAGAAGGTATATCTCAGGGGTCAGCAAACTACAGCCTATGGGACGCATCTGGCCCCACCGACTTTCGTCTATGAAGTTTGCCTGGAATACAGTCGGTTATTATTGTCGAAGCAGGTGTTGTGCGTGGCCTGCATTCCTACCCGAACAGCGTTGTTGAGTGGTGTGCCAGAGACCCCATGACCCACAAAACCTAAAATATTTTTTATGCATCCTTGTACAAAATGAGTTTGCTGAGCCAGTGGCATTCTAAACCACTGCTGCCGCATGAGCAAATACTGTTTACCAAGGAAGTGGGTTTGGAAAATACATAATTGGAATCATTAATGTAGCTGTGTTCTAAGTAAATAACTTACCAATTTTTGTCATGTTATACTTACAGATGAGAAACAAACCGCTCTCATATTTAGAAACAAACTCATATTTAGAAAAACTTTGGCAAAAGAGCAAATTGTCCCATCCATAGAGACTTTGGCCGAATTGGAAACATGCTCATTCTATAGTTGATTATTTGGGAGAAGCATCTTTCAGTTGCAAATGAGCTTCATTTCAGCCTGTGTGTGAGCCGGAGGGGACCGATGTTGGCATGTGCTGAAAATCGGTGGAGTCACACATGCGTTTCTGTGAGTCTGAGAAAGATGGAGAGAGGAACGGGGGAGAAGGGAGACCAGAAAACCAGAAATGGAAATGTAGTGAGGGGGTGGATTGAACGTCTTTGGAGCGGGTGGTCACCATGGCAAATTCGGACGCCGGATGGCACTTTATCTAATTGCATGGGTAGGAGGGGGAACAGTCCTTTCTTCCTTGAAGACTATCTAGAGATACTTCTTAGGAGTTTATTTTCATCTCTGGGAAAAGTAGAAATTTGTACTTCAGCCCTGTTCAGATAATTTATAGCATCCTCTGATCGGATACTGTCTTTATAACTACTCCATTGGCAGCTTCAAGCTTTTATACTTTCATTTAACAACGTAAGTGTCAGTAACTGTGCCCATAAATACTGACAAACCCCTGAAAAGGTCAGATTGATTCTATAACTCACACCTGTCTGATTCTAATGGCTTTTCGGGATTTTCTGTGAACACTATAAAATAGTCTCCCATTTTTCTGACATGCGTATGCCTCCTAATAAAACTCAGTGCTACTAAAGAAATGTAATGGGATCTTGCTAACAAAGGCACAGTCTCGGTAAATACACCTGGCCAACGTGTTTGTAAGAAGTTGTTTGCCTTCGAAACATTATATAATCATAGAAACTATGCATATTTTAACTTCCCTTAGAGCTATATTAAGGTTTATTTTTTATAATAAATGTAAATATATTAAATAATACAATATAATATAATAACATGATATAATGTAAAAAATAACCCTTACTATATAGACCTCTATCGATGTGTGCTCATTGTATACTCTTTCCTGAACAACCGTCAAGGCAATTGTCTGTTTTCCCAGTGACCCTGGTCAAACCATCACCATCACTCCGGCCACGCTAACTTGAAACCCAGTTTTCTTCCCCCCTTGTGACCAGTCTTCTGCCCTATCCTGAAACCCTTATCCTCGCACATGGCGTAAGCGACGCCCGCCCCTGGGTTCCCTGCGCCCTGCAACCAGGCAAAGAATCCGACTGGCGGCCCTGCCGCGGGGCACCTTGCTCGCATGGCTCCAGCAGTTTGCCGTCTCCCGGCTACTGGAGTTCGAATTCCGCCATCTGGCATTGCAGCCCCCCCACACACACCTGTTCTATTTTCTTCTTGTCCATGATTTATCTTCATGATGCTCATACTAGACCTGGACCCAAACTGAGCTACCATGACGGACATCAGACACCCCCACTTCCGTGTTTCTTCTCGCAATACACTCTCTCCCTTCGTTCAGTTCTCGCTCAGCATTTTTCAATCACAAAACCTCTTTGGATGCTTACCCCGTCCCAAGCGGGAGAGTTTTTTTTTTCCCCTAAGACGCAGTGGAATTTATCACACACCACTGCACTCGCCTGCTTTCTTGCCTCCGCCTTCCGTCAGAAGGACAAGAACGGCTGCTGTTTTTCCCCTCTGTGTCCTCGGAGTGTGACGGTGCCTGGCGCGTAGCGAATGCCCAGCGCGCTGCTGACTGCGTGCAGGAATCCTGGGAGATGCACGGGAGATAGAGACCTTCCGTGGCCCTGCCCGATCCCCAGGGACCGGGCCCGCCACACACCAGCGAGGTTCCAGGGTGCACTCTGCTACCCGCATCTCATCCGTGACTGACATCAGACCACAAATGCGAACTCTAGAATCCACGAAATTCACACGGAAGCGAGATAATACAGTCAGGATCCTTTTCTTTTTCTTGTTGGTTATAAATATAAATTTAGCAAATAGGCATTTTAAAATCTAAGCATCCTATAATTAGTAACGAATTGGTTGTCCAAATTCCATCCTTGTGTGTGTGTGTGTGTGTGTGTGTGTGTGTGTTTCAGAAGGCATTTAACACTGAAATGATAATTTTTACGGTAGCAAGTTCCTCAGCCCTGGCATTTTGATATATACAGATAAGGACTAGGCAGAGACTCTTCTTACTTGGTCTACCAGTAGGGAATCATGGTCTAGTTACAGATTTTATGCAAGCCAAGGCCAGTCGTGGAAGAAATTTTCCCAATTGAGTTCGCAGTTCCATTATAATTTAAAGGAGAATATCCACAACTTGCCAGTCAACGTTTGAAAACATTTTTTTTTTTTATCTAGCCGTGTTGGGATGAATCCATTCTTACTCATCCTTTCACATATGTGCATGCGATGCTCGGACCCCGCGTGCCAGAGTCGCGAGTGCCCACGTGTCGGGGCCTGGGAGTGAGGAGACACAGTCACACGTGAAGTGACGCTCGCGTGTCCCCCCCCCCAGAGCCGGCGCGTGTGCGGTGTGTTCTCTGGCACTTTTCCACGTCCCTGGAGCCCAGGACCTGCAATGGAATGTGCCCCTTTCGGCAGCCGCGATGCCTTCCTAACAGTTCTACGGGGAGGGAGCTTATTACTTTACGCGGGTTTATATAATGCCCATATAATCTCTTACATAACAGATACCAAAGTTTCATGTACGTTAAGTAGGAGACAGTATAGACTTTGCATGAGAGGCATGTAAAAGGGTGATGGAGGGCTTGTGGCACAAACTTGCCTGTCCAAAAAGTGAATTCTAAGCCACTAGAGTTTATTGTTTCATTAATATTTTCTGATGAATACAATAAAAGCAGCAAGAACACAAAACTGACATTGGTAAATTTCTTTAGCGTTGCTCTTTACATTTATTGGAAAATAGATGCTTCTGAAACCCTCATACAGAAATTATGGGAGCTAAAATATTTTGTGAATTCTAACCTTCATTTGAGTCTATTTTTTTTTTTTTTTTTTTTTTGAGACAGAGTCTCATTCTGTTGCCCGGGCTAGAGTGAGTGCCGTGGCGTCAGCCTAGCTCACAGCAACCTCAAACTCCTGGGCTCAAGCAATCCTTCTGCCTCAGCCTCCCGAGTAGCTGAGACTACAGGCATGTGCCACCATGCCCGGCTAATTTTTTCTATATATTTTTAGTTGGTCAATTAATTTCTTTCTATTTATAGTTGAGACAAGGTCTCGCTCTTGCTCAGGCTGGTTTCGAACTCCTGACCTTGAGTGATCCGCCCGCCTCGGCCTCCCAGAGTGCTAGGATTACAGGCGTGAGCCACCGCGCCCGGCCGGGTTGAGTCTGTTTATCGTACGATATACACTCTCTCTCTTTGTGTTTTTAAGCTCATAGGCCTGTATGTATGTAAATATTTTAATATATATTTTAATTATCTCAAAACTATATATTAAAATACAACCTCTTTTTTTCTGTCACAATTGTTAAATAGATTTATAACTCTGAGCAATACTTGTTAAATGAGATTATGTAACATTATTTAATAGCTGCTGTTTCCCTATGGATTTAAGATGACTGGTTTTAACTGTTTCAGCTGATCAATGGTGTAGATCTTCCAAGCCATAAAACAGCCATACCATGGTACACACTGCTCGATTGATAAAAGTTTGTGTGAATAAATGACATCAATAGAGACTCTTCCTTAAAAGGCATTAGTTCAATATACTTTAGTGATTAAATAACATATAAAACTTCAGGATTCAGTTAGAACAACAGCCAAACTGTGTATATATACAGTGTGTGTATATCTGTATATAAAATTAACATATATGCATATGTTCATATATATATGAATATAAAACTATTAAGCATTCGTACCTGCAAGATTTCATGTTTATTGATTATTATTTTTTTTTTGGTTCAAGACCTGTACATCTTATATTAACTTATTTAGTTCTCACAATAAACCTGTAAGGTAGGACGTATTTTATTTCTGTTGCTAACGTGAGAAAAATTAGATAGAAGTTAAATAAATCGCTCAAGACTATGTATCTATTAAGTGGCCTTTCCTGTGTTTGAATCCAGAAATTTAACTCCGGGGCCTGAACCGTCATGCATGATGTTGTACTATGTTTACTTCTTTAGTATTTTCACTGAATATTCTTAAGGAATTCTTACGGTAAATAGTCAAAGAGACATTTATGGCAATGGTTCTCAGATGTTTTCGTGCTTTTTATTAATTCAGAATAAAAACCCGCATGCAGAAATCTGCACATACCACACAGCCAGAGCAAACTGAGAATTTGCAAAACTTCAATTCGAGGTCAAGAAGCAGAATGTGACTCCCCGGAGACACCCCAGTGCTCTCTTCAAATCATCAGGCCCAACTCGAGAGCAGCCGTACGCCTGGCTTCTAACGGCACTGATTAATTTTGCCTATTTTGGCAGGTGCTATAAATGTAACCATGGATCGTGTGGGTATTTTTGTTTGTTTGTTTTTGGCTGTTTCCACACAGAGTAGTGTTTGTGACATTGATCTATAGGGCCGTGCACCCTTGTAACGTGCTCACGTCCGTTGCCGTGGCGTATTCAACTGTGTGAGTCTGACGCAACTTACTCACGCTCCTCACGGACACTGACGCCATTGCCCGTTTGCAGTGATTCCAAACAGCGCCACCATGAACACTTCGGACACGTCCTGGGTGAATAAATGTGTCTGTTAGCTACGTGCCTGGGAACGGTATTGCCAAGTCGTGGCGTGTGTGTGTGTTCAACTCAGGCAGAGAGAGCCTGACGGCTTTGCAAAATAATTCTACTACCTTTTAACATCACGGTATTGTATGAAATTATGAAATTTCAAGTCGGTCCACACCCTCACCAATGTTCGGCATGTTCCTATTTTTTTTTCTTTCTTTCCGTTTAAGCCATTCCAGTGGAAGTGTAGCGTTCTCCCATCGTGGAAGTTTTATGTGAACTTCTCTGACCGCTGACGAAGCCAAGCCCCGTCTTGAGTGTTTCACGGGTTGATTATCTTAGTACCTTGCCCTGAGCAACGTCAGTTCAAGCCTGTTGCCTTTGCCTCGCAGGTTGTCTCTTTCTTATTGATTCGTAAGACGCCTTTATACATCCTGTACACGGATCGTGCTGGAGGTATCAGCTGCCATGATCTTTCCTCGCTCCCTGGCTAATGGCTTGAAAAGAATTTCTCGAATTTAATACGTCCAGGCTACTGACATTTCTTTCCTTTATTGTTGATGCTTTTTGTATTTTGATTAAAAACATCTTTGCCCAGCCAGAGTTGGAAGGATGTTCTCTGGTGATCGGTTCTAGAAAATTTATCTTTTTACCTTTCACTCTTAGATCTTCAATCCCTCTGTAGTGGTAAAGGATCCAGCTAGCTTTCTCCATACAGGTACGCAGTCGGCCCAGCACCGTTTCCTGAGAAGGTGATCTTTTCCCCACTGCACTGAGCAGGGTGGGTTTGCTTCTCACCTCTGCCCTCCCCACGGGTCAGCTGCCTGTCCTCACATCAACCACTCACGTTCCTAACTAGTCCGTTGCTGGAATAGATCTTGGTAACTGGTAGTGGAAGGCCCCAACTTTGCTTTTCTTCAGAATTGCTCCTTACATACGTATATAATCAGTCATTTATATTTCCGTGGAAATTTTATGATCACTTTGTCAATGCGTTCAAAAAATCAGAAAACAAATTACAACAAATCCTGTTGAAGTTTGGGTTGAGATTGGCTTGAATTTGTGGATTACGTTTTTAGAGAATTTGCCGTTTTACAATATTATGACATCCAGTGTGCTAACGTGGTCTCTGTCTGCATTTGTTAGATCTTCTTTTCCTAAATTTACACATAGATACTTGGGGCTTTGCTGACACCGAAAGTAGTTTGTTTTTAAAATTGTAATCTTCATTTTTTTCTTGGCTAGTATTTAAAAATGCAGTTGGCTTTTCTGTACGTTCACGCTGCATCCAAAGTAGTACTTGCTAAATCAAACTGTATTTACTTTTAATGGGACACAGAAGGATTAGAAAAATTTACGCTAAAAAATGCACACACACCAGTCATTAAATTATTTTTAAGCATTATCTTACTTTAAAATCAGCCATACAAAATAAAAACATATTGTGTTTCATGAGAATTATTTTGGATAATGCCTGTATAACTATCTTCAAGAAATTTTGTTTTCCTGCTTATTTAGGGGTCTGAGCATTTGGGAAGCACATGTACAAAGAATTCTTCCTCCTTAGATTTTATAAGGAAGGTTAAGAGGCATGTATGTCCCAGACTTTAAAAGGGATAACCAAAAATGCAGCCCTGTTTGTTTGGTGGAAGGTAACCGGCTATGTGCAGTCCTACTCAGAAGCGCCTGGTGAAATCAACTTGCCTGTGTGACTTGGGAAAATAACACTTTATCTATAACTATATGGAAATTAAGTTAAGGAGCAAAAATTAGAATTTGCATACACATCATTCAAAACCTAGAAAGTAAAACACATTTGGTTCATGTATATGGCACTTTGGCGTATTATTTTCTGCCAAAAACATTTCATAAAGAACTAGGATTCAGCATTATCGGGGGAGTTTGAAAAGTGTCATCTAATCTCGGTACATAGGACCAAGAGGATTTGAGTCCCCGTACATGCTAAGAGCAGCTGATTCGCATAGAATCGCATCGTTCTCCCTAACTGCTCCTCTTGGCCATTCCGGAATCCAATTTCCTCTGTGCCGCGGTGGAAGGTATTAGAAGTCACAATGGAAACCTACGGCAGTAAATGAATTCGGTAATACGCTTGTTAGGTTAGGAGCTCTAAGTTTAAAAAAAAAAAAATCTTATATAATCTTACAGGATTTTACACTTTACATGAGTCAGTAACTTTGGTATGGAATCCAAATTACCAGTCTGTCTTAACACAGTTCGAACCCACTGGACAAACACATAGCAGGATGCTACCACCTGCCAGGCGTCATGCAACTGCCCGGGATAAAGAGGTGAAAACAATAGTCCCCACCGTAAGAAGATTATAATACTCACACACACACAATCCCACCGATAAAAATACAAAATAAACCACAAATGCCTCAATCTGAAAGCAAAGCGAATTCAGAGTGAAATGTGCTCGAGTCCGCATGGAACGTTTTTTTCTTTGTAGTGTAGGAGTTAGCCTTTTACTTGCTTTTTTTTTTTCTGTAAACTTTGTGCTATCTAGAAATGTTGGTTGTCTACACAGAAAAAGACGTTTGTGTTTTATCATTTGTGGAACCGAGGAATAGAAACGGATATTCTGATACATATGTGGCAGTTAGGTAACATCAGTGGAGCAGGACAACGCAGCCTGTGCCTGGGGGAGGGTGCGTCTCCCAGCTCTCCCTAACGTGCTGTTTGTCCCACTCACACGCAAAACCAGACGCGAACCTGGGAAATCGTCCTCGGCAACCAGAGTGAGTTATTTCCACCACGTGTGTTGTTTTTTGCTACTAGTAGAATTGACGAATACTTTGTATACAGAGAGATTCTTTAGATGATTTTATTGAATCTAAAAATCTTGCCTCGATTTAGATCTGAGTGCAGGACATTTTTGCACACATTTGATATTGGCGTATGTTGATGAACACCACGTAGTATACGGGCTGCGTACAAGCGCACGTGTTTACGAGTACGGCCTGCGCTTCTGGGTAAAGAGAATGTGCTGAAGTAAATACTGACCTGCCCCTGCCTTAGCGAGGGCTCTGATGACCGCGATGAAATACAATGATGCTCTGAACACCCGTGATTGGAAAAGATGATGGCGTGCGAGGGGTATCCCAGGGTCACTGAGATGCTTTCTCTGCGCTTAGAGAGCGATCCAAAGGTTGTATTCTGGGAAAAAACAATGAGTTGAGAGTATAAAAAAAATATCAAGGGTAGGTTAAAGACACTCACTTATTAATTCTAATTTTATATTTTTGGTTGAAGTGCTGGAATTATAATTTTGAAAGTCTTAATCATAGACATAAAGTCACTTTCCTTTACATCCACCGTCTCAAGTCTGATACTGCTTCTGATATTGGCGAGGAATTAATGAAGAATTAAGCTCAGACAACTTATTGTTGTTTGCATTAGGACATAATTGATAAAATCCGGACACGGGAGTTTGTGATAGTCAATACGGTTACTAAGTTTGCTCAAAGTCAGGAAGCGTAACTGTCCAACACGAAGGGTCAGGGCTGCACACTTTCCGTTCAAATACTATCTCACGAGAGCACCAGTCACGACAGCAACTCAGACTAGTTGAATAAAGGACTATTTACTTGGGTCTTTTAAACATCACTCTCTTGATAAATAGAAATAGGTGTTAGAAATTTATAGATGTAAATATTTGAGATAATTCACTCATTGATTACGTAATATCCTGTATCTATAATTCCGTTTTTTATTTCCATTTTTTCCATTTATTCCTTTTTTTAAATTTCAGAATATTATGGGGGTACAAACGTTTTGGTTATATAAATTGCTTTTGTACCATTTGAGTCAAAGTTATAAGCATGCCCACCCCCAGACAGTGTGCATTGTACCCATTAGGTGTGAATTCACCCATCCCCTCCTCCCCCACCCACCTGCTTGATTTCTGATGAACGTTATTTCCATAAGTGCACATAAGTGTTGATTAATTAGTTCCAATTTAATGGTGAGTACATGTGGTGTTTGTTTTTCCGTTCTTGTGATACTTCACTTAGAAGAATGGTCTCCAGTTCCATCCAGGTTAATACAAGAGGTATTAGTTCACCATTTTTTATAGCTGAATAGCACCCCATGGGATACATATACCACGTTTTATGAATCCACTCATGTATCAATGGATACTTGGGTTGTTTCCGCATCTTTGCAATTGTGAATTGTGCTGTTATAAACATTCCAGTGCAGATGTCTTTTTTATAAAATGTCTTTTTTTCCTTTGGGTAGATCACCATCAAATTGGTATTGATTGATCAAATTGGTATTGATTCCATTTGCATCAAACCTCTTCTCCCCACTCCTCATTCTGAGCTACCAACCTTGCCTCTTACTTCATTGAGAATATAGAAGCCATTAGATAGGAAAACTCCCTCTTCTTTTTATTTCCAAGCATTCAAATATGTCATCATCTGCAGCTTTACTCTTTTTTCACTAGTGTCATGAGAAAGGCAGTTTCTCTCTACTTGTACTCTGTATCCTGTCCCATTTTACCCTCTCAAAGACTGAGAACATTCAATCAGCCATTTTCTCTCCCACATTACCAGTCTCTCTGCCTTTAGTGGACCATTCAGTGGGTAAATATTTTTAAGTCTCCTATATTTAGAAATCTTCCCTTGACTTCGTGTTTCCTTTCAATTGCTGCCCTACTTCTGCTCCCCTACAAATCAGAGTTTCTTAAAAAAAAAATTGTCTACAGACTGACTTCACTTCCTCACCTCCCATCCTTCTCCTGTTCCTCACCATTCCACAAAAAAAAAAGGTTCTTATTAAGTCATTGTTATTTCCATATTCCAAAGCTAACAAATAAACGCCTTTTCTGTTCTCATCTAACTCAACTTCTCAGTAGCTTTCAACACAAAAACAGCTCCTTCCTTCCTGAAACACTCCTTTGTCTTAGCTTCCATAGAAACCTACTCTACACAAAGTTTTCCTCATACTTTGTTGGTCCCTCTGTCTTGGGGGACTGCATCTTGGGCATGCTATCTCTTCTTTTCCTATGACTTTAAAAGAAGTCCCTCTGTACCTACAACTTCCACGTGTGTATTTCCAGCCATGCCCTATCTTCAGGGCTTCAGGCTTATGCAGACACAGCCTATCTCACATCTCAAATTCAGCACTTCCCTTCCACACAACTCACTCCTCATTGCATTCCCTCAGCTTGCTGCTGCACCCAGCTTCTGCATTGTAGCAAATGGCATCTCCACTTATTTCAAAATACTGGGAGTTTTCCTTTATTCTCACTCCTTCTCCCACATTCAATCTATGCCCGATTCCTGTCAATTCTACCTCCAGAATATATTTCAGACATGTCTGCTTGTCACTGCCTCTGTGGTCAACATCTAGTCCAGCATCTTCAGTCAGCCTCCAAACTGGTTTCACGTTATCTGCTTTTCCCCTGTGCCATCCATTCATTCTCCATATCATAGCAAGGTTGCAAGAATGTTCTTTTAAAAATGAAAGTTGGATTATGTTACTATCACATTTCAGAGCCTTCAAAAGCTTCCCACTGCACTTGGAATAAATTTCAGAATCCCTAATATTGCCTACAAAGTCCTGGTCCCAGTATGACCCTCCCCTACTCATGCACAGTGTTCCAGCCACACTGCTCTTCTTGTGCTCCTTGATCACATCAGGGTCTCTCCCCCTCAGGGACCTCACATAAGCCAGAAATGCCTCCTCCCCATTCTTCACAGGTGTCGTCTCAAATGTCCTTTACCCAGAGAGGTCTGAGATACCACCAGATCACTTTAGAGAAGATATTCTTTCCTCATACCCCAATCCAAGCCTGGACACAGATTTAATTATCTACTGTAAAGCTGAGACCAGCCCCCAGAACTTTCCTAAAATCTTGATGATAATAGAAATATTACAAGTCAAGATATTTAAAATTAATCATCAGCATAATTTTTCCTTAGACTGTAAGTTTCACCCTTCATAAGAGGTCCTCTATTGGCTATTTCTTCCTGGGCCACCATGTTTTAGAACCTGCTTTCCACACAAGTAGGAATTCCCCTTGACTTGAAGCTTAGTCCCACATCCAGACCTCAACACCCATTTTCCCTGGATCTAGTTCCTAGTCCTGTCCCCATTCCAATTAATAACTCATAGTTTTCCAGCTGTACCACCCATAATGAACATAGCATTTTTCTCTTTTACATAGTGTGGCTTAGTTTCTCTTCCCCCCACCTCTCTCTTCCTGACTAAGCTATATGTAGTCCATAGACCTATTAAAGTTCATTCCTCAAAAAGAGCAATCACTTTTTAAAGATAAAGTCATAAACTCCCTAGCCTTCCTTAAGGTGTGGACAAAGCTGTAGTTTTAGAAGTACCAATCTGTTTTACAATCAAGCTACATATTTATAGAGATAAATATGAATAGGCATGTATGAAAATGTTGACTGTGGTTGGTGGGATTATAAATGATTAGAAAATATTTTTTAATTGGTCTGCAATGTTTACCAAAAATATCATCAAGTCTGAAATAGATCAAACAAACAGTCTAGGCCAGGTGAGGTGGCTCACACCTGCAATCCTAGTGCTCTGGGAACCCGAGGCAGGAGGATTTTTTGAGGCCAGGAGTTTGAGACCAGTCTAGGAAGAGGAAGACCCTATCTCTACAAAAAAAAATAGAAAAATTAGCTGGGCACTTGTAGTCCCAGCTACTCGGGAGGGTGAGGCAGGAAGATCACTTGAGCCCAGGAGTTTGAGGTTGCAGTGAGCTACTGCTCACTGATGATGATGCCACTGCACTCTAGCCCAGGGAGACAGAGCGAGACTCTGTCTCAAAAAGAAAAAATAGTCTTTGTGTTCAGTCTTTTGGATATTTATTGCTGTGAGTATGATAATATAGAGGGGCAAGCTAAACTGCAGGGTCTAATGTATGTCATTCGGTTTCTCTGTGCTCCATATGTATGTATAGGAAGATATAAACACAAAATTGGGTCATCACTGTGATGTAGAGAGTTCTTACATGTATAATGAATATTAGCGGCTAATATCCTTTGAAAACATTATTCATCTCTGATGAATAGCATAAAATGTTAATTAATGTCTTTCTACCTCTTATATTTGTAAGCCAGAATTGTGGTATTATATCAAGAAATCCTTCCTAATATTTAACCTGGCAGAAGCATACTCTGGTGGCTTCAGTAAAAAAAGAACACCTGTTCACTATTATTTACATGCTGGTAGGCTTTCAAATGCTTAAGTGCCTCTCTCACAGGCTTCTATTCCACTTCCCTTTCTTTTATTGTTCACCACTGCACCTTCTCCAGTTTCTCTCTTTCACCTGTCACTGTGAGTCTCTACGCAGAATGCAATGGCCTGATGAAGAATTGACCAGTGTGACGTGTGGAGCAAGGATAATGCCTTCCAGATCGACCCCAGGGAACCTCCGAAATATCAGATGGATGGTCCTTGCCGGCAGAGTATTTGCCATCACAGACACCCAGAAGGGTCCAAAATGCCTGATATCTTTATATTATGGGTCCATTTATACAAGATTTGTTTAACTACTAGATGGACCTTTTTCATTTAAGCATATAGAATGAAATTCCAAATATTAGTTTGTTACTTGTCTCAGTTTATGCAAATATTTGTCTCAATGGTCTGTATTTCTTCAGTATTCTTTTTCTATTCCCATCTTCTTGGTAATTTATCAGGAAGTACTTCCTAATGTCTAGTGTGTTTTCTTGAACCACATATGCTTCTCTTTTTCTTTCCCCACAAATCATCTTATATTCTTTTTAAATTGATTTTCCGTAATAATTTACTCTCCTATAGTCTTGCTGTAATTTTTTCTAACTTGCTTCATTTTCTAATACCCTTTATTTTTATCATAGTGTCATCAATAATTAACTTTGAGTGTCTACAAGGTGCATGACATTGCATTTGCTTCACAGTCCTCTCCTCCCATTATCTATGATATATAGACACATATTATTTGATAGGCAGTTCCAGTCCAGCCTCCCCTTGCCCATTGACTACTTAATTACTTGTTCTTTCCCAAGGGAACATTACAAAGGAAGGAAGGAAGAAACTCAGCAGCTTCTATCTCTCCTACATCTCATCTTAGCCACTGAATATGCTCTTAGGATACATTAGGCATTAGAGCTTTAGAATATGTGCTGTGCTGATGTATTCCAAGTCCCTGGACACAAAGTAAAAGAATCTGAAAAAATACACCTAATATCCCAACAACAAATGCTTTCCAAGTTTGGGGCACACTGAATGGGTAATCATTTTTTCCCATAAACATTCTGCCCATGCTGACTTAATTAAATTATCTTATCTATCTACTCTCAAGTCAGTTGATTATACCCTTTCTCATGTATTGTTAAATCTACAGTTACATTTCCTTAATCCATATTCTTAGCTCCCCATCTAGACTACAGGCCATTTATATTTCTTTGACCACATCTGGTACAGTAAGTGATTTTAGAAGGTACTTAATTAAAATTTATTGAATTAGACTAAGTCACCTCATTTTAGAATAAGCCACATAGAAGAAACCAGGAAACAATAATTTCTAGTACTGTGTATTCAGACTAAGAAAATGAATTCTTTTAAGAGTGAGGTCTCGGGAATCTGCCTGTTTCCTTGACTTCTCAAGTAGACTTGGTTTTCAGAAATGTCCTTTCCTTTCCCCTGTAGCTGAAAAAGAATATGTCCTGTCAAATGGAGACAGCATCATGGCTGTGCAAACACACCTGAGTTTACAGGATATGGGATTGTCACAGAGGGTGACCACACAGGTATTTGAATTACCTGACAGTCTGCCACTCAAGTCACCAGATCTTCTGCTCTCTTAACAGACGACAAGACCATAAAAGAACTCAGAGGACATAAAAGAGTTCTGATCATTTTATATCAATTTCAGCTCATTAACTTTATGAGCATCCTGATCCCTCAACTTTTTTGGAATCTTTCCATTTTGCTCTCCACAAAACAGATTTTGATCCGGGAGAACATTTACTTCTCAGTATGCTTTCTGTTTTGCCATTAGTGGAAGGTGGCTTTGGAGATACTGCCACGTGGATTGTCCCTGACAAAAAAAAAACAAACAAAAACAGCATCACCCACCTCGAAGTAACTCCTATTCCTGACTTAGACACCAGAGCATATCCATGGAGTTTCACAGATGACATCAAACTGAAACTGAGAGGCAGCCCCTGAGAGGGATTGACATTTAGAGTCACATGGTCAAATTACAAAAAACAAAGTAAATTCACGAAGAATCCTGTTTCTGTTCTAGCATGAGAATAATTCATAATGGGACTTTAAGCAAGTTATTTCACCTCATTAAACCTCAGTTTCCTCATCAATAAAATCAGTAACATGAAGTATTAGACTAAATTATGGGTATAGATCCTGACAATTCTTAAATTCTGTGCTTAGATTATATAACTTAAACTCAGTAATCTTCCCCTGCTTCCAGGAATCTAGTCTAAGGAAATAACCCAATGTATAACTAAAATTCATATACAAAGAAACATTGCTTATAATAAGAAACCTGGAAAAGACTAAATATATATTAACAATAAGGGATGATTAAATAAATTCTGATACATATAAATAGTAAAATTTTATACAACTACTAAAAAATATTTTCAAAGAACACATAATACCCTACTGTGCTTATTTTACGTATCTCTCATTAAATGAAAAGGAAATATTCAAAATTATCCAGGATTTTTAATATATAAAGAGATACATCAAAATGTTGATATTACTTATTTCAGGTAGTTGAATTTTATAAATGTTTTTAATATTATTTCATAAATCTTTTCTGTATTTTTCAACTTCTCTACAGTGAACACGTAATATTATCTTTTGTTAAGAAAATGGACAGGAAGTACAACTTTTTATTATTAAGTTTAAAAGCCAAATACATTTTTCACTAAGGATAAATCTAAACTATAACTATATAATTATGAATTGTAAAGAAATGAAAAAATATAAAAATAGAGGTTTGAGAGTAAATTTCTATAAATGATAGGGCAAAATGATTCGGGGTTCAGAATAGGTTATCTGTAGCATATGTAGCTATCAATTTCATAGTGTTATTTAAAAACAGATATTTTCTGTGATGTGTCTACAATAGAAAAACATAAAGAAATCCTTATTATTTATATCCCCATTATTACAATTTGAAAGAAAAGTGCATATATTGAAACATCTTAAGGGTAAAATAGAATATCTTGATACTGAGTTATATAAATCGAGAGGGCTTGCAACAGCCTTGTTCTTTCATAAGAAATTTTTATGAATAGAATAGATACTAATCCGATTAATATTTTTTAGGTCAGCTGCTCAAAGTCGCCCAAGCAACTCTGTGCTTGCAAAAATTGTTCAGTAGATAATGTAGATCACAATCTTTTTTGTGTTACTGTTAACAAGCTTTTTTATTTAATTTAAACCAGTGCCCTAACAATAAAATGTGATGTGAAAAGTTGCATTTGCAGAGGCTCAAATTGTTTTGCTTATTTTAATTTCATTAACATTGGCAGCCAGTGTTGTCTGTAGCCATGCAGTTTAAGTTAAGCTAGTGACCTCTAAGCCCATATTGTTACCTTGAATTTGTGGAAAATTTGGTATAATATGAAGAGAGGGCAGTGAAGCAAATAACCTCTAAGCTCCCTCCTACTTTTATGGGACCAGGGTTTGGCAAATTGACTTCCTGGGGTACATTCTGAAGCATTATCACCTATGTCACAAGTACTGTTTCTTTCTGGGTGATTAGATTCTTCATATGAAATTAAGTGGGTCACACCAGCACAGATTATTTTACGTATTTTGTTCACATGGAGAGGGAAGTTAATAGTATAATAACATTTGCAAAAGGAGATGTAAAACTTGGTGAAACCAAATATACTGACATCATATTCCTTAATGGTTACAGAAAGAATCAAACAAGTTGCTTTAACATCTGACAAAGATGCACCTTATGTTGCCAATCTTATTAAATGCTCTAAGGGCAGTATACATTAACTAGATAAATGACAGGCTCTTGAATTTACAAAATGAGGAACAATTAGACCATGTAATGGCCACATAACCATTACATGTGGAGAAAAACTGTACAAGGTAAACACTCTCAACAAAATGAATGCAAGCAAAGAGTCGCTCTTCAGCCAGCCACACACGAGAATAGTTATGAATTATTCAAACTGGGGTTCTATTAGTCTTTCCTTCATCAGCTGTTCTGAAGAGGATTAAGGAGTGCTAATTTTCCAGTGTGGCTGCACCCTGCCTTTTTGCCTGCTCTGCCTCACACATTTTGTAAGATTGTATCCTCATGAGTCACCACACTTAAGGATTTTTCAGGGTTGTAGCAATGCCAAAGCTATTTTAATCATCTCAACTGACTTGTTGTAATGCTTTGCTTTTCTTTATTTCTTCCCCTTCTTCCTCCTCCTCTTCTTCCTCCTTCTCCTCTTCTTCTTCTTCTCCCTCTCCTTCTCCTTCTTCCTCTTCTTCCTCTTTTTCCTTCTTCTTACAGAAATCTTGCAGTGAGCAACGTTCATTTTATTCTTTCTGGTAACTTCCTGCAATGAAGGGTCTATTTTCTGCCACTGGCTTTTTTAACTTCTGACTACTTCTTTGCACTATAGTCTTTGAAGGGATTTTAATGGTAACTTGTCCCATGCCATTGGCTTTGGTGTCAGGTGATGTCCCGAATCATATGACTGTGGAAAAAAGCTGAAAGTCTATACTGGTGAGCAGTTTACAGTACTTGTCACAGATCAAGGTGACCTTTTAAAGGCTACTATTAATCCAATATTGGTTAATTATTAAAAATGTAATCTATGTATATAAGTTCTATTCTGAAGCCCTTTATGATAAAGATTTTTATACTCCATCTTAATTTGAAAAAATATCGCTAAAAAATAGAATATAGCCCAATTTTTAAGGATCCAATATGAATATCTCAATGAACTGCTTTACTTAACCTGTTTCCCACACATAAAGACAGAAACAAATCGACTGCCAAGTTCAGCAGTCTTTCCACAGTCCATTTCGTACTAGGAAAATGTGTAACCTTTTGACTGATCATTCCCTGCTAGATGGTTTGTAGGTAAGAGCAAGCAGCCCTGGCTATTTGCAGGAAATGGTCACTATACTTATCTCATGCTGTGCTGTCAACCAAACCCATATTAGGAAGCATATAATTGAGAGAATGCATCTTGCTGAAAATGACAGTTTTACCAGCAAGGGGAAGTCAGGGGCCAGTCAGCTTTCTCATTGCTCCTCTTGTTCAAAAATCATAAACATATTTACTAAGTAATAAATTTAATGAGCACTTAATATGTTTCAAATGCAGTGCTTGGTGCTTTCCTTGGACTATCTCATTTAATCCTTTTTCATAATTCTTTAAAGTAGGGATTTTTCAGAGAGTATACTGCAGTTTAGAGGGGTTAAATAATCCATCCAAGATCACAAAAGTAGTATGGGCGAGAGCCGGGTTTCAAACCCGCATCTGCTTAACTCCACAGTGGCTCTTCTTAAGAGCTGCTCTCCCCCGCCTCCCTTTGTGATGTGGTGTATTAAGCAAAAGCCTGTGCAGATCCCTGGAGGGTTTAACCACAGCGAGGCGTGCTGTGAACACAGTCCTGGAGGAGCTGAGGTAACGCTTTCATTCCCTTCTTTATTCATTCGAGTAGCAGCCCTGCCTACTGCCAAATCTTTTGCTGGCTACTTGGTATAGAAAGATGTATGAGGCAATCTTCCTCTTCCTAGGAGAGCCCGTGTCTAAAGAGAGGAGACAGATATTCAAACAAATTATTATGAAATATGAGCTAAATTTGGGAAATAAGCAAAGCTCTACAAGCAGCAGAGTGACAAGGCGAGGCCTGAGGGACAAAGTAGCCGCCCACCAAGGGACCCGCTGTGGCTGGTGAACGTGCGTGGTGGGAGGAAGGACGGTGCTGACGTGAGGGGAAGCTCCAGTCACCGGGGACTCCCTCAGCCTTCCCTTAAAGGACAGGTACTAAGCTGCAGGTGATGCCTTAAATATTAACTGCATAGACATTAATTTGGGGGTCCCAGGATTGTTCAGGTTCCGACTCCAAGACCCTTGCTCTTCCTAGGGGGCTGTACTAACACAGATCCAAATCTATGATCAATTTAAATAGAACTGAAGTCTACTGTGTTTAAATAACGGTTAACTACAGGTTTTTGAAGAAAAGAAAATGAAGAATTTTGCCTCCCACATCTAAGCTGTGATTAGAAGTTTGCTCTAGAAAAAAAAAAGCACTTTCAGACTAGCCCTTCATATACTGATGTAGTGTTTTCAGCATCTGTGTTTACTGAATAATTTAATGGGTTTTTTTTTTATGTTTTTAAAGGAGCTGTGGGATTATTGCTGCCTCTCTTATTGAGTTAGTAACTGACATTTAAACATTTTAGTTGATAGAAGTAGCAATGATCAGTACTTCAAGGGATTAGTGGTGACTTAAAAATGCATATAGTTATTTCATTAGTTAGTTTAAATGTTTGGGAGATCTTTTATTCTTATACCTCTGCTACTCATTTTTTTTTTCTTGTTCATGAAGTTGAGTCAGCAAGAGAAACATATTCAAATTAGACTTGTCATACAGGGAAAAAAACTGACTTTGTCAGGGTGGGTGGAGGGGAAAAAAAGCAACTTTTTGTCAGTCTTTTGTATTTCAGCAGCTGGATTCATTGCTACCATGGTAACGGACCACATGATGAGGTGTATTAGATTGCTGTGTGTTGAGCGCAAAGGGAAGAATGAACACAGCTTTTTATTGAAGTTAAAGGTTACTTTGGAGTTTCTTCTGTTGGAAATGTGTGAGGTCAAATACTATAGTTTTCAGCATATGTAGAACTTCAGAGGAAGAATTAGGGGCATGTTGGTGCATTTAACTACAAAACCAGGTAAGGTACAATTGAATCTATGAAGCTGAACTCTCTTACTTCTGTTGCAGTGGCATAACTTGCTGGGTGGAATTTCACTGTCGCCTCCGCCCCCACCCCCACATGGGCACAGGACAAATTTCTCCTGCCCCCACCCCCCAGCCGCTCCACCTCCGGTTTCAACTGTTTTTCATTTGAAAGTCTAAAATGTTATGCATTTTCATAGTTCTCTGGTGGTAGTGTGTATGAGTGTGTGTGTGTGCCAGTCAAAGATAGAAAACTGCAAGGAAAGTAATAAGAATGCAATGATCAGTGTCTTCACTTTTGCATTGAGCAGTGTTTCCTTGTTTGTTCTTTGGAAATGGTCTGCCTTTCTTAGAGGACACCTTATTAGTGACATTAGTCCAAAGCTACTTGTCTCTTAAACTAAATTAAGCAGGAGGACAAAGTTTTCCAGCCTTTTATTTAGCGTATTTATTCTATGAGGCTTTTTCTCCTTCTTTCCTCATGTTATTACCAGCCTCATCCAACATGAATAGTTCAGCTTTATCTATAATTTTTACAAGATATTTGATTTCCATCAGCGTTCTATTCTTTTAGGCATTGTGGTTGCGTGTGGGTTGGAGGATTTAAAAATAGAAGTAAATACAATATGGGTGAGTGTAACATGAACTCTTTTGCTCAGAGGCTGGTAAGAACCAAATGTAAACAATTCATTGTGGCTTGGTGAAGCATCAATTCCCAGAGCCCAGAAGCCTCCTCATGAGTTGTTTACATATCACCCTGGCAGCTTGTTTCAAAATGGGAGATTTTCATACGCACAGAGCAAGTTAAAGGAGAAGAAAGTTTCTTTATTAATAACTTATGTCTGTTCCTTGTTCATGGTTTCTACTGATGTCTAATGCTTGACTTTCTTGTAAGGCATTAGGATTTACTTTGATTTTTAGCCACAGGCTAACGTATACAACTTCTCTTCTCTTAGAACAAAGTTATCCCAGCAGCTTTTTAGAGATAAAACCTAACTAAATAGTAGCACAGCCCCACTATTATTCTAGTGTATTCACTGTCCACCTGCAGTGTTTTCATATAGGAAAATCTTTGAAAAATATGTTTTTAGTGAATTAAAATCAGTTATTTGCTGTTAATTGGCACTAATTAGGACAGAAGCCAAGAAAGTATCTCAAATTTTATCGTTAGTGTGCTTTCTTGAGAAAGGGAAGCTTTGATTTTGTTAAATCCATTTATGCTCTGTGATTTTCACTGCTACTTCCTTGTCTTTGTAGTTTTCATATGTCCTAGGCATATTCTACGTTTGAGCAAGGAGTTATAATCATTATTCAAAACAATTTTTGCCATGGTCAAATAAAGAGAACTGTTTCCATGATAACAAATATCAAAAGCATTATAATAACACCTAACATTTGTAAAATGCTCATGCTTGTATCTGAATTCATTCTTTTCTTTTTCTCTTTGTTGTTTGAATACAGAACAAGCTATGATCATGTCCTTCAAAGCATAAAATATTTTCACAAGTTTAAATTGTTATTTCTAGAGAATAGGGAGTTCCCCAAAATTGGTGAAAGATGGTACCTGGTAAAATATTTTAAAGTACAAAATTCTCAAAACTGATAATATCTGAGTTAGAAAGGGGTCTGTTTTTATTAAAGTAAAAATAAAAGAGGGAGAAAGAAAAAGAAGAAGAGAGACAGAGACAGGCCACAAGAAATAAAAAGAGAAAAGGTAAACATAAAAATATAAATGATCTCTTACTCAAGCTTTCTTCTTTCTCATCAGTACTGGAATGGGTTAAATCTTTATATATCAAAGAAGAGAGACTAGTATAGATGTGGTGGAATTACTAAGATGTATTATCATTTCCCTTTTCCATATTTAAAATACATGGCAGGCATAGATAGATCCTTTCAATTGAAATGAAAACAAAAATCCCTATAGTTGAATTTGTTTTAGTTGTCATTGTGGGCTCTCAGTCAGTCAGCTGCGACATTAGGGCTAGAAGTATGTAAAAACCAATATATACCCAAATTTCTGTGGTCTTTATTCACCTGACACAAGGCAGGCCATATGTACACATCCATTTCTGAAGTCATTGTAACTAAAAGGTCATAAGATGGAAGCTTCTTTAATAGTGTTTTTGTACTTACATTCTTAAGAAGCAAAATTGACTTCTAGTATACTTGCTTTAAATTAGTAATTTTGACAAGATGTTTTAATTGAATAATATTTGTGTCAACCCTTGTTTAAATCATGCTTTATTGTTAACATTGAATGGTTGGTAATGTTTCTTAACATTTTAGCTTTAATTTCTAGAGCTCCCTAGACACTCAGACAAATAGCTAATTATCTGAAAACATTTACCTCTATTAAAGAGATAGATGTTTAACAGAGTCATGATGAAGAAGAATTATATTAACAAATACAGTATAGCCTCTTCTAGAAAATTAATGATAAGTTTTGAACTCTAAGACAATATCTCTAAAATAGATGAGGATCAAGCCAATGAATGGTAATTCAATATCAACTAGATATTCCATTTTTAGGAGTTATGTTCTAACCTGTTGTTTCACTGAAGTGGATTTTATTATTGACCACCATTGCAATTTTTATATGAAAAAAGTTGGATTTTTTTAAGAATTCTTAAACTTTTCAAATGAAAAAGAAAGTAATAGTACCATGATCATGATGATAATGATGATGACAATAATGATTAATTTGGAGAATAATATAGACTTACTTAGAAAGCTATTGCCTCTGTATATTAGCAAAAGGCCAATGTTTTTAGAAAAAAACTGGAAATTTCTAATAGATGGTATGGTTCTCAGAAATTAACTGCCAAATTTAATTAATTCCATTAATACCATTTATAAATCACTAACAATAGATGTGTTTGTTCTTATCAGACCTTATTATGAAATAGATTGGCTTTGTCCAGTAAGCAATGGAGCCCTTTATCAAAAATGATTAAATGTATCAAGAATTGTACAATGTGTGGGCCAGGATCTAAAAGAAAAATAGTAAACTCATTTCTAGGAATCAACAATTTGTTATATTTTTAGTATATAAAGAGGCAATCAGCTGGTTTCACTCTCATGATAATATTAACTTGATATATTTTAAAGTGATATTATTATAATAGTTCCCCACTCTCTGGCACGCATATTATTAAATGTTCATTATTGGTACTATTTCAATATTTTTAATTATGTTTTTACATTTTTTATTTTAAACTATTTATTGTAAATAAACTATATTTTATGTCTAAAATGTGTTAATTTTGATTGTTTGAGGAAAGATTATACTCAGAAAAACCACTTACCTCTACCCATCCCTCACATAAAAGAAAATACTAGGTGGATCGGCAACTCCAGTATAAAATGTCGATCCATCAACGTAGTAGAAGAAAATATAGAACTTGAGATAGAAAAGCTAGCCTTCAAAGACAGAAACCAAAAAGGAATGAGAATATGAAAATGTATTACTTCTGGAAAATGCTGTAAGCAAAATTAAAGGACAAATAGTAAATTAGAAACATATGAAACAGTGAATTTGCAACATATATGAAACATTTATGAAAAGTGCATACCCATAATATATAATGAGATCTCATAAATCTGTAAGAAAAAGCATCTCACTAGTTATTTTTAAAATATTTACAAATTAAACAAATGACTGTTATTTTAATACTTGGCAAATATTTTTAGAAGGGAGAAGCAAAAGGAGGAAGAAGAGCAGAAGAGGAAGATAATACCTTGAGTTAGGGAGGGTATGGAAAACGGGAACTCACATACATTGCTATTAAAAACATAAATTTGCATATTTCTTTTTTTTCCCAAATATTTATTGTCATACAAAGATGTACATGGGTCATTGAGTACAAAAGTAATTTCTCAACTGAGCATATAATTCCAGTTTTATGAATATACACTATTATCTTCTATATTACATCTATATGTATACTGAAACATCTCTGGAAGATTATATGCTAAAGCATCATAATGAATACTCCTTAATTTACATATTATGCCTTTACTCCATTTTAAGTGTACAAGTAAATGATTATTAGTAAATTTATCAAGTTGTACAGCTAAACACATATATCAACTTTAGAGGATTTCCTTCCCCCTATTGAAACCCCTAATACCCTTACCAACTACATTTCAAGCATGCCCCTCCCCTCCATAGTGCTCACCACATCCCTCAGATGTGGGTCTACCCCCCTCTCCCCAAATCCGTACTGAGCACCGCCACCATTTGTGCATCATAGTGTTAATCAGTCAGAACAAATTTGATGGCGAATACATGTGGGGCCCATTTTTCCTGTCTTGTGTCACTTCACTTTGAATAATGGGCTTAAACTTAATCCAAGACAATATAAGTGGTGCTAGCTCACTGTCATTTCTTAAAATTGAATAATATTCCATTGTAAACATATACCAAATTTTAA
>CAUYRT010064082.1:0-21760 GCA_963574885.1 Lepilemur ruficaudatus | reverse complement strand
TTTTTAAAAATTTTTTCTATTTCCTTTTTTTTTTTTTTGTTTTGTGTCATTTTCTCTCTCTCTCTCTCTCTCTCTCTCTCTCTCTCTCTCTCTCTCTCTCTCTGTCTCTCTCTCTCTCTCTCTCTCTCTCTTTTCGGCTCTTAGATGCTTCAGGACAGTCACGAAGCTTGTAAGCAAGCTCAGTCTCAGTCCCCAGAGTTTTAACTCTGTGATCCCCATTGGCTTGAAATAGTTTTATGGCTGTGGCATTTCCCACTTTAGAAAACAGCCCTTGGAATTTAAATAAAGGTGTTTATATTAAGAGACAAAACACAAAACAACCTTATTCCCTCAAAACCTTGGAATGCTTAAAAATATAATTTAAACATTGATGTCCAAATGTTTTGTTTATATATGCACATGAGGATTACATAGACTAAACAGATAATCTAGAAATAATTTGTGGGCACTATTTGCATTGCTTTTTAGGTTTACTTCAAGGTGAAGTCTTGACTGAATTGTACTATTATTATGCAATAATAATAATGTTCATGCCACTCACAAAACACTGCGATATTCAGTCTTCTGTCATAGTCTTTGCACAAAACCCACTGTCTTTGCACTGCAGCCCTTCCCAGAAATACTTTTTATTATCCCCCCAACCCATGAAGCATACTTTTGCATTTTACTTATTAAACTGCATTTATTAATTTTGATTTCTAATTTGTTATTAAATAAAGGCATCTAAGTCAACCAGCTAAAACTTCTACCAGTATCAGAAAACCAGTATTACTGGAATGAGTTATTATAATTCCAGCCATAAATAAAGAAATGATGCTTTATTGTCCTTTGTGATCTCACTGTAAGAAAATGCAGAGTTTCCGTTGGCTTTAAAAAATATTAAGAATGATGTGTTGACCCTGATTACTGCTTTATATGATACTGAATTAGATACTGAATTAGACACTGAATTAGAAACTATTGTTATATTCCAATACATGTAATGATTATTTTTAAGCATATAAAACAGAAATACCGTTGGGTTTTTTCCTGTTATATTCATCCATTTTGTAAGGTTGGAGTAAGACTATTTTGTAAGATCCTTATGCAAATGTTTTTGCAAAAAGTTTTAGGCAAACTGCATTTTTGAAAAATCAAAATTTGATGGTAGATGACCGTATGGTGATATGCAGGCTCTCTTAACACAGGGGATTCCTGGATGGATTTCAAGAGGTCCTTGAACATCCCAAGATTATGTGCAAATTTGGCACATATGTACATGCGTGCGCTTGTCTAAGGAAGGGCTTTCTTTGTCATAGATTCTAACAGGGTAAGAATGACAAAGAGTATTTTGACATCTTTACTAACTTGTTTCAAATCTTGAGCCTACTGTTTAATAGCTATGTGTCATTCATTCATTTATTTATTCATTCCTTCAGCAAAGGCTTATAGGAAACCCATTTTGGAGTAATTCTTGACTCCTCTTTTACTTTCATACCCTGCAACCAAAATGTCAGCAAATTCTCTCAGTTCTGCGTTAACATTATACCCAGACTGCGACCGCTTTTCAGCAATTCCACTGCTCCTACCCTGGTCCTAACCACCGTCACTTTTCACCTGGCCTAAATAGCCCCTGGGCTTCCACTCTTGTCCCCTTATATCCCACATACAGTTCTCAAATCAGCAGGCAGAGGCATCTGGTGAGAACATAAATCCGGCTGGGTTCTCCTGAACTCAAAACCCTCCAGTCCTCACAGAGGCCGGGAGACTCCTACCGGCCTCTCGAATTTCATCATCTACTTTCCCCTCCACTCTCTCAGCTCCAGCCACACTAGCCTCTGGCAGTTCCTAGAACACTTGGGCGGGCACACTCCTACCTCAGGGGCCTTGCCCTTGACTTCTGCCTGGAACTTTCCTCCTGCACGGGGTTCATTCTCACTTCCTTCAAACCTCCGCCTCTTGGTGAGGCCTCCCCCAATCCCTGATTTAGATTGCACCCACGCACCCACGCACCTCTCTCCACCCACCTTCCTGTTTTGCTTTTCTCTGTAGCACTTACCACTTTTTAACGCAATACGTTACTTATTTCTTGTGTGTATTAATTTAGAGTTCTAATGCCTGATGTGAAAGGCAGTAAGTAGAAACTTACTGAATGAAGAAATTTGTTCCAGGCACTGGATGAATAATGGCCATTGGGTGTCATGTAGAACAGCCATGACAAGGCTGTTGGGGACTTCGCAGTCTAGAGAGGGAAGGCGGACAATGAACATATAAACACATACATGTGGCACATACCTGTGGGAGGCTCCAGAGAACAATGGGAAGATCTATTTGGTTACGGTCTCTGAGGAACCCTTTCTGGTTTTCCCGTTAGGCCGAGACATAAAGATCGAGCAGCAGAGGCAAGAGCACGTGAAGTTTCCGATGTTCTGGGAAGACCAGAAGCAGCACAGTGAGAGCAAAGACTCAATCATTTGTGTGAGTCGTGCTTGAGTATTTGAAATTTATTCCAAAGGGAGTCACTGGAGGGCTTTTTGATTGGAAGGCAATTTTTGATTCGAAAGTTTACTCCGCTGCTTATGCGGAGAAGGTTTGGAGAGGGAGAAAGAAGAAAGAGGGAGAGAACTGATGGGGTTCAGGGCACAATACCCCAACACACGGCACCTTGACATATTGAAGCTGAAAGAGTTTGAAAGAACCGCAGAAGCACGAAGGTCTCTCTGGCCTTCCCTGCATCTCCCATGAAGCAGGTGATAGAACATTGGAAGGATTTTCTGACCTTCCCCTGAAGCAAGTCAGACCTTCATGGGAGAGGTGGCATATCTGTATCTGGAGGGAAGGAAGGGAAAATCCTTACCATGGAAGAAACAGGGACACAGAAAAGAATCTGAACAAACAGGCCTGCTAAATTTCCCCCAGTTTATTACTGTTAGATCCCACTCTTGTCCTGTCATATTTCTCCGTGACTCTCCATTCTTCACCAAACCTACTACTAAAAAAACACTAAGGTTCAACTGTTTCTTTGGGTCATGATTTTGTTATGAAGACTCCCATGTAATATAAAACTTGTTAAATAAATTGGTATGCTTTTTTCTGGTTAGTGTGCCTTTTATGATAGGGGCCTCGTCCCTGAACTGGGACCGGTAGGAAAAGAGATATTTTTCCTCCTCTACAGAACTTACAAAGCCTTTGAGAGTGGACAGAACAAGAGGGTGATGACTGTGGCCCAGATCTGAGTTGAGGTCATGGAAATGGAAAAAAGAGGAGGCGTGGAAATAGATTTTGGAGATGAAATCAACCGAATTTACTGATTGGATGGGTGTGGATTACATATGAGAAACTTACTTAACCTACACTCATGATAATGATGATGATGAACAAAGTATTCACTCACATGCAACGTGCTGAGCACCAGGCTAAATGCTTCACAAAAGTTATCTCATTTGATCCCTGCAGTTAGGTAGACGTATCTATCCCCATTGCAGAGGTAATGAGACTACGGCTCAGAAACCAGTGAACCCAGGATTGCTCTGTTTTTAAGTGGGATAATCGTCATTTAGACCTAGGTCTGTCTGAGTCCAAATCCTTCCTTCTAAACTACTACACTTTGCTACCTTAAGAATTAAACAAACAAGTATCAGTGAACTGCCTAAGACTGCTGCTGGTACAAAATAAATGTTGAATAATAATAAATATTAGATAAAGTAGAAAAATTTGACCATGAATCTATTTACAGAATGAAGAGTTATCTTATTAATGCATCTGATGACTTAAGATTTCCACTATACTTTTTTGTCTTGTAGGTCGATGTTTTAGGTAGGCCAGTAGACTGCCATGTACAGTGAAATCATGTAACAGTAATTACAATTGTCACGGCAACAAGCTCCTATTTAGCTCAGAAGAGTTGAGGGTTGAGTTGTTCATTCTTTCTTTCATTCCTTTTCATTCATTCAACAATACTCTTACTCTTTATGTGTTACTGATCCAGATATTATGAGAGGAAGTAAAGGTAAATCACAGAGTCTCAGCTCTCAAGGAAGTTAGAGTTGAATTGGGCACATGAAATACAACCACAATCGTCTGATTAAAAACAGTACGAGCTCACTGTGATAAGAGAGGTTGCTGTTAGGGGATAAAGAAAACGTTTGAGTGGAGTGTGGAAGTATGTAGAGGGATTTTTTTTTTTTACTTTTATTTGTAACATAATAGAGACTGAAAAGTACACATGGCAATAAGTGCACAACTCAATTATTTTGACAAACTGAACGTATGTAATAGGATCTTGATCAAGAAACAGAGCATCACCAGCTACCCAGAAGCCTCCTTCCTGCCCCTTCCAGGTACCAACCAGCTTCTCCACAAATAGAAACCACTGTCTTGACTTTCAACAGCATTGATTAATTCTGTCCATTTTGTCAATTATATAAATGGACTCATGAGTCTGGCTTTTCTATTGCAACATTTTTTTTGGTCATACTTTATCCATGTTGTTGCACTCAATTGTAGATTGCTCACTCTCATTGCTGTATAGTACTCCGTGGTGTGACTGTACCACACTTTGTTTCTTCGTTCTGTTGTTGATGGGTATCTGGATGATTTCCAGTTTTGGCTACTATAAGATGTGCTATTCTAGTACATATAATTTGGTAAACATATGTATGTTAGGTATATCCCATTACTAGGTATATATGCAACAGAAATGTGTATATTTATTCTCTGTATAGGATTTTAAGAGAAATTTGGGACATTTGGGAAGAATTAATCTTTATTAGTTACCTACATGACAACCACACATTTCCTGAAGTCATTACAGAAGATCAATAACATTCTTCCAAAGCTATGGACTCACTAATGGAGAAGGGTATTGATTACCAATCTACAAATATTTATTGACTAATTCCTTTGCTTTGGAGAAAGGGAATAGAGGACACAATCCCTGCATTCAAGGAATCTAGCATCCTGTTGAGGGACTAAAACTAACAAATTTGAAGCATTGAGATGCAAGACTCTGGTGTACAGTACGAAACAAATGAATATCTGCTTTGTTTTTCTAACATCTTTTAGGAGGACAGTGTAAGCCTAGGATTGTGCAATAGTTTTACCAAGAACATGTCTCAGAATACTTGCACTTAAAGAATACTTTAGTGGAATTTTAAGTTTTTAAACACTTGATCAATGTTAATATTAAGGTTAATTTTTGAATACTTTCTTTGGACCAGCTTTTCTGCATACATTACATAATTTTCACAGTAGCCATATGAGGATTATGTACACAAGCAGACTGATATTGTGGTTAAGGATAGCATCTGGTGCCAGATTCCCTGGTTCTGCCACTTTCTAGCTGGATGACCCTGGGCAAGGTCTCTATGCTGCAGTTTCTCCATCTGTCAAATGGATATGATTACATTCTTGCCTCATAGGTGGTTGGATATAAAGAGCTTAGAACTGTACCTAGTATATAGTAAGCATCATGTTATTTGACAGATTATTTTAAAATACAAATTGAGAGAGGGTGAGAGAGTTGAGTATATTATGTGAAATAATTTCTCAATTCTCTGTGAGGAAAAGGCTCATGTCTATGGCAACGTCCTGACTTTGGAAATTAAAGTGTTAGGTTGGAAGGCTAACCTTGCTAAAGCCACAAATTCAAATGCAAACAGGCATGAACCAATCACTCCTGAGAGAATGCACTTATTTGTCCTGGGATCTGACATGTACAGGTAGATCTTATAACCCCTAGATCACATTTTTTTTTTTTTTTAAATCATGGCTCACATCTATAGGATAAAATAAGCAGCCAACTAATCCTAAGCACAATGAGAAAACTCAAATCATTATTTGTCTTTTAGTATTTTAGGCTTCTGTTTAGTTTACTCTGTTTTGTTGGCAAATCTCATCTAATTACAATATATTTTTCATTTGTGTTTTAAAATAGCAATCCTAACCCACTGTTATTATAACATATGTGGTAAGTTGTTATTCCTGGGGTGGTGATAAATTCGTGGCGATCCATTCACATCCTCATGGGTTGGAATTAATCTTTCTCCTCTGATTTCCCACTACACTTTGTGCTTCTATTATTGTGCTTAGCATAATTTGCTTTGTAGTGTAGCTATTTGTGAATACATCTGTCTCTCCCACTATACAGTGAGGACAAAAACTATCTCAGATTTCTGTTTCATTTGGTTTTGCAGTACCTACATCACACAATGCAATGATTTGCACATAGTAGGGACTCAAATATTGACAGCAGAATAAAATCGATCAATTGCAGTTACTGTAGATTTGGCTGCAGACCATGTTAGAGCAATGAGGCCCATCTGTCAATCATAGCTGTGATCTTTGCCTCATTAACACCAGGGCTGAGCAATAAGTCAGTGACAAAGAGCTGCATGTCCCACATATCATAAATTAGATTGTAGATTATATAATTCCTTCAGTAGGAAAAAATCCTTTGGCAAGAAAGAGGCTGTATAGTGGCAATAATGATCCGTAATTTTATACAGTCTGCATGTGAAGGTCGAACCCAGCATACTCCCTCCTGGCTTTTTCTCCAAAAAGCCTGCTCCAGTGCTAATTATTTCTTTCAAAAGCTAGAATAACTTTTTCACTGAGCAGTTTGCATTTCATTTTGGCTGCCAATACTGGTACAAGATCCAGCCTAATACACTGGCACATGGCTTTGGATTCTCTTATTAGCCAGTGTCATTTTCTGGAGGAAATATAACATTATTCTTTTGATTCAAAGTTTAAGCATTCCCAGACTGGACTTTCTACCATTCGCAGATGTGAGTTTGGCTTGTTAGCAGTAAAGCTGACTTGCGTTACCTCGTCTCTTCTTGTTCTACTGCTACTTTCTGTGTGGAGGTGGTAGACGCAGAGGAGAACGAATGAGACTGTCCTTCCTCCGGCTCTGCCTGGCCCTGCTGGTTCCTTGGCTGCTGAGGCAGTACGTACATTTGGTGGACTGATAAGGAATGAAAAACACACTATTTTAATAACAATCCTCTGTTCTCCAAAGCAAAACATCCTTCCAGAGTAGCATCTCTCTTCCAAACAACCATGTTGGAAGAGGGCTCAGAGAGAATCAGTAAAAAAAGTGAAATAGAAATAAGTGAATATGTTTTACATTTGGGATTAAAGACCAGACATGTAACTAACCAACTACAGTTATGAACTGTCTGGCATGGTCCCTGAATAGAACACGGTCCCTGCACTTGAGGGGCCCCAGGTCTTGAGGGGCATTTAGACTAATGCAGACCTGTTGCTGAAGCAGTGGGGTAAGAACCATGGAGTCTGTCTCCTTTATGTCTGAGATGACCCTAGACTTTCTTAGTAGTGACGGCAATCAAAACACAAAAGAGCCCAATGGGAACTTGGATAAAATGAATATTCAAATCTGGGAGAATTATAATTTTTCTACAATTACAAAGGACAAATCCAAAAGGAAATTCTACAATGCACTCTTAAGGCTTTTTCTGAGTGCTTGGTTTTTAACTATTCCCCAGGAGACTAGAAGACTTATTTTTATTTTTATTTTTTCCATGGGAATTCTAGTCATAACTAAATGGAAAGTGAACATTGTACAGATGAGGTGATGTATCCTTTAAATTCACATCTCTGGGGAGTGCAGAATTATGGCTTTTGTGTGTTTTAGGCACTTTGCTTTCATGGGCTCCTTTTTCCATAAATAAATTTTTAAAGTGATATTTTATAATTGTATTCATATAAAGACAAATATAACACAGGATCAATTATATTCATTTTTTATTCTGTTGGTTTTTTTTTGTGGGTCCCCAAAAACATTATGGGCCCTGTGTGCTCTATGCCTAGTGGATACGTCTACCCTGTCATTGGAGACAGGGTCTGGCCAACCGCATTTTTAAAACCTGCTCCTGGTTGCGAATCACGGTGGTATGGGGGTTACCCACTAACCTGCAATGGCCTTAGGAATTATCTGCAGAAGCGTCTGACTCCTCTACTTCCAGCAACTCTGGTTTTCACAAGCTGCCCACTCTCCATGTGAAATACATGAGACTCGGGGACATTGCAGAATGGGTGCACTGCTAAGTTTGCCAGATTTAGCGAATAAAAATGCAGGACACCCAGTTAAATGTGAATTTCAGACATATTAATATTTATATGTGGGGCAAACTTACACTAAAAAGTATTTGCTGTTTATCTGAAATTCAAATTTGACTGGGCATCCTGTATTTTATCTGGCAACTCTATGCGCTTCCTTTATTCTTGGAACCCAAATTGTCTTTTCATCATAACATACATTTTATAAAGAATATGCTATGCAATAATGAAGAGTTTCCCAAAGAATGCTTTCTAGACTGGTAATAGGAATCACATTTAAAAAAAAGTGTTGTGTGGTCAAAAGATACTTGTTTCCTTTAATGCTTGTTCTTGGATCCTCCCACTTGCCAATGCACGTCATGACTCTTCAAGAGCAGGACAGAGTGGAAGGGTGTCCAAAATCTATTTGACCACCGAGTGGTTTGCTTTGTTTCTGGAGTTTCTCATAGGACTGAAATTTTGATGCAGCACATTTACTACACTGCCAATGGCTGGTCTGTCTGTATTTATGATGAGTGTAATGAATATTTTGACCTGCCTTACTTTATTTTCCTCTCCTCTTTTGTGTTTAGCAGCTTGTGTGGTAGATAATACACAGCAAGGTGGCATCCAGTTTTCTCTGTTATCTCAGTATTTTATGGTCTCCCTTTGTGACAGAGTAGGTTTAGTTAGAGCTGGAGTTTACAGTACCAGGTCTGTATTTCACTTTCTTCTTTTTTTTTATTTTTAGAGACAGGGTCTCACTCTGTCATCCAGGCTGAAGCACAGTGGTACCATCATAGCTCACTGCAGCCTCCAACTCCTGGGCTCAAGTGATCCTCCTACTTCAGCCTCCCTAGTAGCTGGGACTACAGGTGCATGCCACTATGCCCAGCTAATTAAAAAAAAAAAATTTTGTAGAGACAGGGTCTTGCTGTGTTGCCCAGGCTGGTCTTGAACTCCCGGTGCCAAGTGATCCTCCCACCTCAGCCTCCCAAAGTGCTGGAATTATAGGCATGAGCCACAGTGCCCAGCCTGTATTTTACCTTCTTGTTGAATGAAGGGCACTTAGAACCAGTGTATAGGGCCAGCTACATAATTTCATGGGCCCCAAACAAATAAAAATGCAGGGCCTCTTGTTCAAAAATGATTAAGAATTTCACAATGGCAACAGCAGAGCATTAAAGCAAGCACAGGGCCCTTCGGAGGGAGTGCCAGGCTCTATTCAAAGGCACAGGTGACATCCCTGTGAACCAGCCCTGGGGCAAGGCCACCCTCAGTGCCAAGAAGCTGAGAAAGCTCTCACCCAGAGAGCCCGAGGAGGAGTCTTCAAAGGCTGATCACCAACACAGTCTTCTTATACCAAGAGTTCACAGGAGGATGCAAGGTCACTAGATCAGGTCCCAGAGGACATATAAAATTTTGCTATTTTTTATGTGTATTTTTGCATTAATTTTGATTTTGAAACACATTGTATTAAAATAGTCATCTTGATTTTGGTGCTGTCTTAGTCTGCTTGGGCTGCCATAAAAAATATCCCAGACTGAATGACTTAAACAACAAAAGTTACTTCTTAAAGTTCTTGGCTGGGAAGTCCAAGGTCAAGGTGCCTGCCAATTAGGTTTCTGGAAAGGGCTCTCTTCTTGGCTTGCAGATGGCCAGCTGCCTTCCCACTGGCCATGTCCTCACATGGCCTTTACTCTGAGCATGTGTGTGGAGAGCAAGACCAAGAGTGCTAGTGAGAGAGAGAGAAAGAGAGAGAGAGATTGTACTTATTCTCGTAAGACCACTGAGAAGGCCCCATGCTCATGACCTAATCTAACTCTACCTCCCGAAAGCCTTGTCTCCAAATACCCTCACATTGGGGGATAGGGATTCAACATATAAATTTGGGGGGGCACATATTCAGCACATAACAGGTGCCCCCTTAAATATTATGCCATGGGGGAGAGAGTCACTCACCTCATCCTAGACCTGGCCTAGCAGAAGATGATGAGAAAGTTATGCTGTACCATTATTTATTCTGAAAAATATATTTAAAAGGAAAACATTTTCTTCATTTTTTTATGTTTTACAACTCACACAGAGATACGTACATATATACATACACACACCCAATGAATGAATAGGATTTCTTAGAAATAGCTAGCACAAAATCTGGAGCCATTCTTTAAGACGACTTCAAAGAGAAATGAAGAATGTAAGATTAATCCTTAGTTCTCTCGTTAGAATTATACTTATTTCATATTGAGTATTTGTTTCAAAGAAGGTAAATTTATTTGAAAAAAAGTAAAAATGTTGTGGCTAAGCATATTTTATCTGCTAATTCATCTGCTATGTATATCGCCTTTCTCAATATTAAAATAGTTACCCGGTTAATCATGACATCCAAATGATGTAAAAGAGGTTGGTCTTATTTAACAAATCACAGCTTTGGTTATCTTTTTCTTTCTGTACAACTGTTGGTTATTGTTTTGAATTGTTGTTTACTTGCAGTGGCTATCTGTTTCTGAGTGCCAAGAGTCCATTTCTTCATATTTGGGCAAAAATGCTCTTTTCCTTGGCAGAAGAGCCCTCTCCCGCTTTCTGTCCACGTGCCTCCTGTGGGGCCAAATTTCTTGGTGACAGGTTAGACTCAGGGCCCAGCCCTGGCCAGGCAACAAATTCTACCTGCTGATGGAGCCTTTGATTGGCGAGCAGCATGTGACCCCGGTGGACCTAATAAGAGTCAGCCCGAGCTTTTGATGGGACTGTTAGAAAAAGGCACTTCCTCTCCACCGAGGCTGCTGACGAGGAAGATGTCAGCCTGGAGCTGCTGGTGGCGCCTTGGTCATTCCGGCTGATTGAGAAGAGAATACACAGGGACTAAGGGGAGCCAAGACACGGAGGACAGGGTCCTGATGGCATTCTTGATCAAGCTGTGGATCAAGCTGTGGTTGAAGCAGGGTCTACCCCAGACATCTAGTTATGGGAGCAATAAAGTAACTTAAAAAAATTCTGGCTGGAGTTTCTGCCATTTACCACGAGGAAGTACTGACAAGCGCTACACACAGCAATTTCGGAGCTGGAGATGAGAGATGATTGTATTGTGAAAGTGACCTCCCTCAGGGACACCTGAGTGGTATGAAGGCGCATTTATGGAGGCCTTTCCCCAGACTGTGTTAGATGCCCCTTAGAAACACCCCGATTGCTGCACTTGCCGGGGAGTCGTAGCTGCCTGCTTACCTGTCCTTGTTCTCCACTGGACATGCCCCTTAGGAGCCTTCTGTTGGAGGTGCGATGGCATGGGGAAAGGTATTTATGTGGTGCTTACTAAGTGTTAAGCTCTATTGGGTGCTTTATATCCATTATCTATTTATCACAATAATCCTGAAAGGTATCTGTGCCTTTTTGCCTTGTATTCACGTGTCTGGTGTGTAGTTTGATCTATGTGTGTCAGGGGCCAACTATGTAACTAGGAGTTCCCTGAATTTACTTTTCTTTAGAACATATATATTAAAATTCAGACCTGTGTGGTGGCATGGGACTGTAGTCCCGGCTACTTGGGATGCTGAGGTAGGGGGAAAGGATCTCTGGAGCCCAGGAGTTTAAGACCAGCCTGGGCAACATAGTGAGACCCTAGTTTCAAAAAAAAAAAAGAAAGAAAGAAAGAAAAGAAAACTCAACAGCAACTGAATCAATTGCTTATAACAGAGATAGGTAAACTTTTTCTCTAAAAGCCCAGATAGTAAATAATTAAAGGCTTTGCAGGTTATAAGGTCTCTTTTGCCATTGCGATGGGAAGCAGCCATAGATAATGTAGAAACAAACGACAGTGTCTGTGTTCCAATAAAATGTTATTTATGGACACTGAAACTTAAATTTCATATAGTTTTTACATGTCATATAATAGTGGGGTTTTTAAAATTTTTTTCCAACCATTTAAAAACATAAAACCATTCTTCGCAGCGTGTACAAAAACAGGTGGTAGCCGGGCGTGGTGGCTCACACCTGTAATCCTAGCACTCTGGGAGGCCGAGGCGGGTGGATTGCTCAAGGTCAGGAGTTCAAAACCAGACTGAGCAAGAGCAAGACCCCGTCTCTACTAAAAATAGAAAGAAATTAATTGTCCAACTAAAAACATATAGAAAATATTAGCCAGGCATGGTGGCACATGCCTGTAGTCCCAGCTACTTGGGAGGCTGAGACAGAAGGATTGCTTGAGCCCAGGAGTCTGAGGTTGCTGTGAGCTAGGCTGATGCCACGGCACTCACTCTAGCCCAGGCAAGGGAGTGAGACTGTCTCAAAAAAAAACAAAAAAACAAAAAAACAGGTGGTAGACTGAATTTTGCCTATAGGGAGTAGTAATTTGTGTATCCTGGTTTAGAACTTAAACCAGCACTCTTCAACAGAAATATAATCTGAGCTACATATGTCATTTAAAATTTTCTGATATTCATAGTAAAAAAAAAAAACGAGAAAAAGAGGTGGAATTAATTTTAATAATATTGTTGACTTACTATTCCAATATAACCAAAATATTATCATTTCAACTTGTATTCAAATATAAAAATTTATTGAGGTGCTTTACATTCTTTATTTTTGTACTGCCTTCAAAATTTTCTGTGTATTTTACATTATAGCACATCTCCATGTGTATGACAAATTTTCATCAGAAATACTTGGTACATAGTTAAATTTCATAAAATTTACAGTTGAAATATAGATTCACATACACAAGGTGTTAAAAAACATTCTTGAAAGTTTTCCAGTAGTTGAATCAAGTGTCAGCTTTTTGATTTAAATGTAAGTTAATTAAAACAGAATAAAATTTTAAATTTAGCTTCTCACTCTAGTCATATTTTATGTGTGTAGGAGCTACTACATTAAATAGCACGGACTTACACCGACAAAAGATTTTTTTCTTTTTTCTTTTTGGCCTGGAAGAGTATTTTATCATTGTCATAGCTTAGAGTTGCTAGTGAATGGTGATTATAAAAAGCAGATCAATGATGTCAGTGTCTTAAATGTTTTTAAATTTGCTGTAGACAATGCACTTTGGGCAGACCCCCACCCTTGGCTCAGCCCTGGAGTGCAGAGACCAAGGAAGAGAAAACTATGAGAGATCGCCAAAGAGGTGTCTAGCTGCAGATCATGTTGCAGATCACGCAGGGACTGGCAAGCCACAGTGAGGATTTCAGACTTTCTTCCATGTTGACGGCCAGTCATTGGAGGACTTTGGGCAGGCGCACTGTGGCTGCCGCTCTGTGGCGAATAGGCTTAAAAGGGAGGAAAGCAAAGTGGAGGTCAGTCATGAGGCTGTTGCAGGTGGAAGATGATGGTGCCTGCAGCCCCCTCATGGGGGTGAAGCAAGTAATGCACCCGGGGCCCCGAATTTAGACAGGCACTCACCCCCAAGCTGTTGCGCATCCCGGGAATGAGCACCTCCTTAAATTCTGGCCCTGGTGGCTCAGACGATAGGGGTTACAGGTAGGATGTGAGAGAAGTAGCCAGAATTGGGATATATTTTGAAGGAAGAACCCACAGAATCTACTGATGAGTTGGATATGAGATGAGAGAGCAAGAGAGAGGAGTCAAGGATGCCAGCACCTTGTTGGTTTTCACGGTAAACCCGGCCAGCCCCCAGTGTACCCTGCATCGCTTCTTCTCCATTGTCTAGTGACCAGCACGCAGAGGCCTCTTGAAAATAGGAGATCGTCAATTAAACACATTATGAAACTATAGAGAGATTCAGTTAGGCAGCCCCAGTCTCCTTCATTGTAACAAAGGTCATACTGTGTATGAAGCTGGATGCTATATGGTTCCAGTTCATTGTGAAGCAACTCAGGGCTGGCTTGTCCTCTAATATCACTTATAAGAAGTCTTAGCAAGCACAGGGAATTAGGAGGGCATCGCAGCATTAACTTGTTCTTGCCCTTCTGGAATGCAAAGGCTGCTCTGACCCTGCACCCTCCAAAAGCAGGGCAGCACCCTGGGCTGCTCTCCTCTGGGTCTGCAATGGGAACCCAGGCTTGTTCTTGCCCCCCTTCCTCCCATCATCTCAACCCCTTTCCACCCCTCTTAAATTCCATTTTACAACACACAAAGCAAGATAGCCTTTGTTAAAAAGTTTAATGTTCTTAATTAGTTGAATCTGTTGGGCTAATTAGAATACCAATTAGAACTGGCAGGGCTATCGTTAATTTGAAAGTGCTGTGGTCTAGTGTTAATCGCTATTAAACCTTATAGTTTGTGAAAGATACAGAGGGGATGAATTCACAAAATACTATTTTAAATGTTAAAGGTCGGTGGTCAGAAGGATCCCGCCCGGCAGAGAGTGTTCCAGGGAAGCATATGCCACAGAGATGGGGTCCGCGCTGAAGACCGTGGGCGCTGCAAGGGGCGTGAGAGCCTCTCTTTTCAAAACACGTTCGAAGTCTGGAATGGGTTTTACTAAAATAGCCAACGTTTTTAATTCACCTAACAGACTAATGATCTGGAATGATTGTTAAAAAAAAAAAAAAGAAATAGTGTTTAAGTTACCAGGGCACAAAAAAGTTTCTGCCATTTCCAGAGTTGTGTCCCTTTTGGGTTATAACTTCCTAAATATAAGGAGCAACTCTCATAGTTAAAGCTCTTTTATTTCTGGTCACTGTTTGAATAGGAAATTAGAAACAACCAAGTCTCAGTACAAAAGAAGCTCCGTGTTGGGGCTGGGGTAGTGGCAGAGACGACGGAGTCCGCACATTTTCATGTCTCATTTGGAGATGACTGAATGGATAAGCCAGTCCTAATTTATGTTTTCAGACGAATATAAAAATCCCTCTTGGTTTTCTCAACAAGCAAATGTGGAATGGACAATTATAGCTGTTCTCACTGTACATCCTCTGAGATCTGACTTCATCTTCCCTCTCTTCGAGTAATAAAGACAGAAGGTATTGCCATCTATTATCCTTGCTGGTATCATCTCAATATATCTGTGATAATTTTCCAGAAAATAAACCATGCAGTTTATAGAACACAAATATAAACATATATTTCATCATATGTGTTATGGCACAGTTAGGAAACAAGGAATCTATCTTTTTAGGTGGTGAATGGCTTTACAAAGGAAATAAAAATGTTCCGCTCAACTGCTAACCTCAAATCTTCTTGGAGGTAAATTTAAAACAGACAGACCAACAAATAAATAAATGGCTACCAGTGTAGTATGTGTGGATAAAAATTTGCAGGAAGGAAAAAGGCTTATAACCCAGAATTTTCTCCATTTTTTTTATTTTTTTAGGCAATATGGTGACATTAATATCAGGGATACTAGATGGAAGTAACAGCTAAGGGAAGTTCCAGGTGGTCTTTTCAAACTTGATTTCACGGTGATCAAATGCCTCCCCATGACAGGCACTGTGCTAGATGCCTGCCTAGGCACAGGAGGACACACTGTCCAATAAGACCTAACTTGTCTACCAGGGAACACTGCGTCAGTGACAGCAAGATAAACAAAATACTATTTGATAACAGATCAAAATAAAGACTTGTGTCCTTTGAATGTTGGTTCAAATGCCACATTCAGCCTTTTGCCTTGCCACTGGATTTTTTACTTTTGTTTTTAATTCTACTCACCACCTCCAATTCTTTCAAAACTGCTAGTTAAGTGATTAATTTATGGTTAAAAAATATATTCAAGCTACTTGTTTAAGTCTTATTTTTAACCTATTTGTGAATAATAAGTAATCGTTTTCTCGTAAAATGACAAAGAATTAAATTTTCAATAGCTATTGAACAACTATTAAGCACCGGGGATTCTTCTTAAGCAAAGCATTGAGGGAGGAAAAAACTCAAGGCAAATGAAGTGCAGACCCCAAGTAAAAGTTTGAACTGGGGAGTATACTGATCCACTGGCCATTTTCATTTTCTCTCATTTTATTCAACACATTTTGAGTTACTCATTTCTTTGAGTATGTTTTGTAGCTGCTTTTTTTTCCCCCTGTAGGCAAATCCCTAGATGAATTTATTCTATAGTCAAACCATAAGTTCATTAATTCATGCATGCAGTGATTTAATAAGCATTATTTATTAGCTACCATGTGTCAGGTAGTGTCCTAGGCTCTGAGATGCAAAGATATTACACATATAAGATGGCTAGATCAAAAAAGTTCCCAGTCCAAGAAGGCAAGTGAAGATCTAAGGAAATGGTTGTCACACTGCCTGGTAAGCAGTGTGTCAAGGTTAAGAAGAAGGTGCTGTGCGGAACAAGTGATGGAGGAAGGAAATTGCTCTGTGGTCACAGTTAGGGAAGTGAGGTCAGAGTGAAGTGTGAAGGACAGGTAGGACCACTATGCGATGGGTACCTCCTGGCTTGTGCAATACAGGGTCCCCTGGCTTAGGGTTTGGTGTTGGTGAGAGGCATTTAATGTTATTTGGTCCTGGAAAATATAATGCAAAGGCAGGAATGGGACAATGAATACAAGTATAACTCTGAAGTCTTAAGACAAGGCCATGTATATCTTCTTTCTAAAATCTATCTGGATCCTAAAGGTAGGAGTCAACCCACAACATAACTAATTGCATGGTTTAGAAGGTTATTTAATAAATTAACCAACCTCCATGGTAATTTTTTATCTACAAAGAATCTATTGCTTTGAGCCAATATGACATATTTTGAAAATATTCTTTTGGTATGTATAAAAGGCATGCAAATATCAAGGAAATATATGATTAATTAATTTCATTTTTAGAAAGAATGTTGAGAACAAATTAAGTAATTTTATTTTCCTTTTGATTTGACTTTAGACTAAAAGTATCCCTTATTTCTAAAGAAAGCACTCATACCGGGTCAATCTCTCTCTCTCCAATTTCGAAGTGAATCCTTACCCTGAAAATAGATTTAGTGAACTCAAATGAAGATGCCATTTCCCATTTCCCCCCAGACTCTCTGAACATTTCCCCCTGACATCCTGCACATTGTTGAGCAAATCCTCCATTTGGCTGTGGGGTGCTTAATGTCGGCGATTTGGTGTCTGTGTGTCTGCACGTCTGTGTGTATATTTATAGTTTATTTGCCCTGTGTCATTTTGCAGAAATGGATTCACTCAGTCAACTGGATAGGAGAGATTTGAGCTCTGTAATCAGCTGGAGGAACAAAGAGACTGCAATCAGGAGAAGCCCCTGAAGGGAAGGTAGTCTACTCACGGAAGTCCCCTGAGGGGCCTCATCAGCACTAGAGAACTGTTTTGACAGAACCACTGAATTGGGTGCAGGAGTCAGATTCCTGGGACATCAAACCAGGACAGATTTTCTGCTCGCCCACAAACAACAGAGACCTCTCTGCCTTTAGGGACCAGGAGAAGCCCGCTCTCCAGGGTGCGATGGCTTCCAGGGTTGGTTGGAATGACTTGCTGTAGGCAAAAGGGCAAGGAACATTGAGTAGTAGAAATGGAAGCAAATAATTTATTATTATTTTTTTTTTTAAATTGCGAACCCTGACGTCTGGCCCCAGATATTTGAGCATATTCTCCATTCTTCTAACAAAAGAAACACACATGCTTATTCCACCCTTTTCCGCCTCATCTGGCAGCCGCTTTCTGGTCCAGCAGACACTAACATCTAATGAGTCAAACTTCTCATTTTCAGACTAATCAGTCGGCTGCACTAATTGCAAATGCAAATATGCAAATTTATATTAATTAATTACTCTGCTAATTAGTTCTGCAGTCTTTTTTGGGTAATAAATCATTGTGCAGTGGAAGGGAAACAAGTCCTGTCCCATTTCACTCCACATAAAAATTTAATGTACTCATGGAAGAAAATATATAAAAAAAAGAAACCCTGAGCTGATCACTCTGCTTCCACTGACGAGTCCCCTACAGAAAGGTGCCATTGTGAGAGGGCTTTCACATCTTCAGCAAATGCCATCACTAAGGTGCCTGTTAGCAATTTAATTATCACATTATGAGCTTCAGAAAAAGCCAGTTTGCTGTGCTGCAGGCTGTGACATGGAGCTCAGCAGTTCACCCATTTTGCAGCAAAACACTTATAAATAAAATAAGAACATAGAGAGCGAATCACATTTCTTTGCTGAAACACTATAGCTTAGGAACAAATGTTTTCAGGGATTTTGCTGCTGTTGTTATTGTTTTAAGTTGAAGTTATCATCTTGCTTCTCCGTGCCCTTGAATTAAAAGTTTTATCAGTGAGGTTTAGGGATGGATGCACTGGAGTCCTGTGTCCAGGCGGGAGGGAGTTAGAGGGAGAGAGGTGAGGAGTTGCTGCAGGAGAGGTAGGAGATAGTCTTCCACGTGGCTAGGAGAGATCAAAATTTATGTTGATTCCATACATTTTTGGTGGAGATTTAGTATGTTCCCAGCTGTCCACTGAGGAGATAGCGTGACACATATGTGATGTACTGGAAACAGGCTTTTCCAGTTAGACTGCGCATTCTCTGAGGATAAGAGGCTATTTCTCATTTACCTCTGTGATCCCAGTTCTTTGCCCAGACAGAACATTCATGAAGTAATTGATGAATGAATGAATGAACGGCTGCAGCCTCTGAGGCTCTCACGTCTAGTTATAGCGACAGTAACCCTTACTCACGTACAGTATGGCCTTTATTGTTGGGTAGGTGCCAAGCTTTGGAGAGGAGAGGGGAGAGAACGTGGTGGGTCAGAGTTAAACCCTCACGTGTTAAGTGTCCCTTCATCTCCTATTTCTCAACAAGCAACACCTACTTTGATTCCTCATGTCGTTTCTCTATCGTGCCCTGTCCATGGGGGATTCGATGTTTGCACAATAAAGAGGAAACTGCTGTCACTGTAGCTGGGCAAACTGCCTTTAAGCAGGGCTCGCCTCTTTCCTGGATTGTGATCTTGGGCAAGTCATTCAGCCTCTCTTGAGTCAGGTTCTTCATCTGTGAGAGCAGGAGGAACCAGTACGCTGAGAACCGTGCGGTGGAGCCAGGGCCTTGCAGCCAACCTCCCAACTGCTTTCTTCGTGGCTTTAGGTTTTTAGTTTTTCCTATTTATAAAAATTTTTTACTTTTGAATTTTTTGAAAAATTGGAATGTAGGACACATGTACATGGTACAAAATTCAAAAACTACGTAAGATATTCAATAAAAAATGAGTCTCCTTCCCTGACCCCACCCTCTCAGTTCTCCTCCCCATTGGCAACAACTAATTTCTGTGTATCCATCTAGAGATAGACACTGTATTTGTAAATAATATATATTATCCCCCCCACACAAAATCATAGCATACCATAATACTCTTCTGCATCTTACTCTTTTTAACTTAACCTATCAGTACATGCAGAGCCACCACATACTTTTTAAACCTGCATGTTTTCCATTGCAGGAGAACACGGTCATTTATTTGTATCAGCCACCAACTGATGGACATTTAGGTTGTTCTGAATTTTCTGCTGCTACAAATAATGCTGCAATTAACATCCTTGCACAAACAGCGTTTTGTCCATGTGGAGGTACACCTATGGGACAGAAAGCTGGAAATAGAAATGCTGGATATATCTTTTAAATTTTGAAACATTGCAAACTCCCCTCCATAGAGGGCGCAACCAATACGCGTGAATGTGCTCGTCTCCTGACACCCTTGCTGGGTCAAGTTTCCTAAATCTTGATTCCTCAGTGTTCACATCTACAAAGTGAGGATAATAACCCTCCCTCCTTCATAGGGTGATGAAAAATCCTTAGTATTGTTATGTGTTACTATTCTCAGGCTCAACATCACTATTTTCATTTTCACCACCTTGTGGGATTATTTTGAGGGTGAAAGGAGACCTCGGTAGTGAAAGCACGGTGTATGGAGCTGTACAAATATTAGTCAGCAGTAAAGCCATTATGTTTTTCCTACCCAGCTTTCTCAGGTTTCGTGCCAGGGCTGACTCTTTAGTGCCAACCCTTCATATAGTTTCAGTTCATGGGAGTATTTGTCAAGTGCTTTTGAAGGTTTTCTGAAGTTTCAGAACCTTCCATATGTGTAACGCATTTAACAAAAATAGGAACAACTATTAGCTTCATTCCCCCAAATTAACCAAATGCCCAAGGTGCAGAATAGGAAAAAGAAAGAGGTATGAGGGATGGGAAATGAGACGGCAAACCAAGGAACTAATTGCAGGAGACAACAAGAGGAGAGAGAATCGGAGGTGGGAAAAGGGAACAGGAATGAGCCAGGGTGAACAGCCAGCTGGATGGTGGGGCACAGAGGTGGAAGGTGTCACCAAAGTTGAGGACCAGGTGAGCTCAGGTGAAGCTAAGCGTTTGGTCAGCCTAGCACGTGTCCAAATGCTGGCTCCCTGTCTGGATTATGCGCCAAGGTCTGCAGAGCCATGAGGCTCCCTCCTGTCTCTTCTTTTCACTCCACGCAGGAGTTGATTCCAAGGCCCCTACTTCATCTTCCTCTTCTACACTCCTTACTTTTCTCCCTGAGCTCAAGCTCTCCCCCAGAATTTTAACCACCACTGGCCTCTCCAAGGTAACTGACCACTGGGTGTTTTAGCATCATGTTTCCAGTCACTTGCTGAGTTCTTAAAAGCCCTTCTGAAATGATCTGTGCTCATTTGCAGCCCAACTTACCTGAAACTAAACTCATCCTCTCTCTGAAGTGCCTTTTCCTTCTCATTAGTATATAATAAAAAACTGTAAATGACTTATTTCTTTGTACATACCCTGTTCTCAAGGACAGTGCTGCCCAGTGCCATGTACACAGTAGGTGCTTGTTGCTCCATTGGTGGATCAAAGAGTGCTTCCCATGCCCCGGTCCCCATTGTCCCCAGTGAAGCTCATTTCTCCTATTTACCATTTGGATATGAACACAATTTGGAGATTATTTTCTCAAAGATAAAACAAAATAAACATCTTTTGAGCATTGCATGGCTTGTGCTGGATAACTAACAATCCTTCAGCTGAATCTTCCAGCTTGCTGGTCTAGAAACAGCCTGGGGGAAGGGCCTTGAGGACCTTGTGTGGGTTATGTGCGTGGGAGATGTCCCCTCCTTCCACTCCTTGGGGCATATGGCTGTGCTCTCCCAAGCCCAAAAGGAGGACCAGGGCTGATTATTTATTTAATATGCTTGAGAGTGTTGATTATCTTAGATCATAATTAGACTGATAGGAGTGAACAGTGCTGCAGATTTTAAGAATACAAATGGATACGGCTCAAAACCTGGAGAACTGAACCTTCAAAATTCCATCTGAAACCAAAAAATAAATGTGGTTAATGTGCTTTGTGAAGATGGAGTGGAAAAAAACATAAATTTGTTTCCTCAGATAATTAAATTAAAAACACTTCAAAGACACAACTTACTATAAATAGCAAAAAATGAATCTAATTCTGTAATACTAGAAATACTGACATGATTAAGGCACTAATGGTCATTCTTTTCTAGGCCAAGCACTTCATTTCCCTTTTTCTGGTATGGAAATTGATAGAGAAATGTATTTGTGTATTCATTTTAGTGTAAAATGTATGGAAATTAAAATACAGGATTTACATGTCCCTGAAATCAGTGTTATAAATATGACCTATTTTTTTCTCCCACAATCAAACTCAGGAACAATAGATTATTTCTGTTTTACTCCATGTGTGTGTGTGTATGTGTGTGTGTACATAGATAGATAACAGAATAAAGAAAAAACAATAAATATTTTATTGTGAGAGAATATGTTTTTACAAGCAACGTATGGCATAGTAACTAGTAGGAGATGTTTAAACATTAAAAATTCTTTTTA